>JAMSGN010000304.1:0-14528 GCA_030462905.1 Jamesozyma gamospora
AAAAAAAAAAATATTTAAAAATATAAAATTAAAAAAAATTTTTTAAAAAAAAAAAAAAATTTATTTAACATAAAAATTTTTTTAAATTTTTTTATTTTTTTTTTTTTTTTATTAGAAACTATGTAGCAAAAAGTTTTTTTGAATCTTTTATATCTATCGTTTTATTTTATTTTATTTTATTATTTTTGTTTTTGCTCAATATCATTAAGACCAGCTTAATAAATCATGAAAGACTGAAAAAATTATGTAATTTTTTGTTATGTTTTTTTTTTTTTGTTTTTCTTTTTGAATGCATCAATCATATACTGTCTTTCAATTGAATCATTACCATTAATTAGATTTATATCATAATTTATTTCATCAATAACATTGTCATCATTATTATTTGCTGCATCATTTTCATCTTCACTATTATAATTTTTATCAAAATTCCAAACTCTATCAAATAAAATTAAACTCTTTGTTAGTGATCTTCCATTAACTTGAATTTTACATAAATTATCAACAATAATTCTACAAATATAGAATAAATGATAAATATTTGTTAAATCACTCCAAACAAATAATGATGGTTTTGAATTTCTATAACTATATTCTTGTTGTTCATTTTTATTAATGTTTATTATTGGACATAAAAAAAATTTATAAATAAATCCATATGAATCTTCTAAAAATTCTTGAAAATTTGAACATTTTTTAATATTTGATTCATTATTATTTGATTCATTATTATTTGATATCATTGAATTATTGAATGGACATTGACCAAATATTAAATATAATAACGTTATACCAACAGCCCAATAATCACATTTAATTGAATTATAACTATTAATACCATTAAATGTTTCTGGAGCTCTAAATTTATCAGTACCAATGAAAAAATCTTTTGTTGCTTTTAAATTTGTACTATGGCCCCAATCAGCTAATTTAATATTACCATCTTTTGTTAATAAAATATTTTCTGGTTTTATATCTCTATGTGCAATACCTAATGAATGAGCATATTTTAATGCAGAAAATAATTGATGAATAATTTTTTGAAAATTTAATTGAATTAATGATGGATTTATTGGATGACCTTGACGTTTTGCAATATCTAAAAAATCATAGAGATCACCACATTCACAATATTCAAGTACAACAAAATAATAATTTTCGTCTTCATAATAATCAATCATTGAACAAATATTTGGATGTTTTGTACCCAATAATTTCATAATTTTAATTTCATTTTGCATTCCTGCATCTGTATATTTATTTTTTGGTATAACTTTAATTGCAACATTTTTATTAAGATTTGAACACCATGCTTTATAAACTGTACTAAATGAACCTGTTTGAATTTTTTCTAAATTTGAGTAAATCATTTTTAAAAAAAAATTTTATTTTATTTTTTTTTATTTTTGTTGTTTGTCGTTTTGATTTTAAGAAAAAAAGAAAAAAAAAAAAAAAAAAAAAAGATTATTTGATGGGTTTAAACAATAATATTATTTTATTTTATTTTTGTATATAGTTATATATTAAGACTGTTGTTATAATACAACTAAAATCATACTAATTAAAATTGAAATGCAAGAATTAATTATTATTATATATTTTTTAAGTTGTATTATAAAAAAATTCCCTTAACTCGTTCCCCTCAATTAAATTATTAGTTGATAATGATAGTATGACTTAAGGATATTAGAATTACCAAGTATTTAAAAATAAATAGAACATAAATATGATTTTTTAGAACGAGCATTTTTTTTTTGTTTGTAGGGGAGTCTGTAAGGAAAAAATAAAGTTTGCAGTAAAACAGGATAAAGAAATACTTTTATCATGGCAACATTTCTTTTTTTGGTGGAACCGCAACAAAAATGTTAGTAGAATCGCAGATGTTCAGAAAAAAGCACCACGAACAGAAACTTAAATTAGAAAGATTGCAGAGGTAAACAGTAAGAAATCTGCAGTTTGTGCGCGTGTTTCTGCTTATGTACCCATCGGAAAAAGAAACATGGACTTAGATTCATCAACCAAAGAGAGGACCCCGCACAAGAAAATTAATCCGCTAATTTTCGAAAGAAGTTTAAACGGTTAAACTTTAAAAATTACTAGTGACAAAAACTTGCATAATCCGTTTTCATAGACATTTTCACATGAAAACCTTACCGTACAGGAAAAAATGTAATTTTCATGCAAAATATTCATAATTGCAGGAATTTTTTGAGAAAATGAGCTAATAGACCAAAAGAATGCCTGCCTTACATTAATTGCAACATACATTCGCTATAAGTTTTTGCAGACTACTAATAATACTCCACGTGTTGCCTCGGCTACCTTAGCTAATAGCCAACTTCTGACTTATCTGACTTGTTCATCTCATATGAACTTAACCATAGTAATCATTTTCCACTTTTACTTATAGATGTTGATTTTAAAAAAAAAATAGCGAGAAATCACATTGCAAAGCAATTCTCTCCGATTTTTGAATTAAGGGCGGCAACTGCCGACTTTGTTTTTTCCTCACCAAATAATCCGCGAAGGCTGCAATCGGCGCGCCACCAAAAAAATTACAGACATTCAACATTACGTAATTACATAAGATCAAAATAAGTATTCTGTTTTCCATTTATGAAAAGAAAAATGTATCAAGAATATTCTAAAGAATTCAATAAAATGCAAAAAAAAATGCTTTCCTTTACTACAATTTTTGTATTGTTTTTAATTTGCAAATATTGCTTTTAAACTTTAAGTATTGACTTGACTTCGTTACATGACAAAGTTTTTAACATAAATGTAACGTGAGAAAAAGAAAATTATTGAGTTGTTGGAGAATAAAAAATAAGAAATAAGAAATAATTACATATATGCTTTTTTATATAATTAAAGTTTTTGTCTCAGATCTAGAATTATAAAATTACTTCTAGAAACAATGACATAATAAATATTTGTTTAATAAATAATAAATAGGAAATTAAGCACAAAATACGGTTCTTATAAATGTAAATACTGTTACAGTAGATACAGTGATTAAATGGAAATTCATTGAGGATAGAATTGATGATGAAGGACGATGGCAAGATGATTTAACTTGTTTTTGTTTTTGTTTTTCCATTTGTTTCTTAGCAAATGGACATTCTTTAACTTCACCATCTTTACTAACTACTGAAGGATGATGAGCTGGTAAATTTGATTCTTCTTTCGTTATTGTAATATCATCTAAGGCTTGTTTAGTTTCATTTTTATCGGCACAATATTTTGAGTATTGTGAAGTAAAATGTAAATAAGCACCTGTAATTGGGCCAACAAGCATACCGCAAATTAATGCTGGGTTCTTAATTGATGATGAATAATATGCAAAAGCAAATGCTGCTGTAGAAATTGTTGCAGTAAGGCATCCGCTGATACCAAAGGCACAAAATACATGTTTTAAACTATCTTTAACCACTTGAGTTGGAGCCACGACACTAACAATAGTGGATGAAGTTACTAATCCGGCATATAAACCAAGTGATGAAATTGCAATACCTTTTGAAATTTGAATGGCTGTATTAGATGATGACATTGTTAGTTTTTGGTTTCTTTGTAATTATATGCTCCTTGGAATTAGAAATGATTCAGCTTAATTATAAACAATCCTTTAACATGTACATATTTTAATAGAATTCGTTTAATCAATAATCTGTAAGGATTTTCGTTTATGGCATCATTAAGGTTTTATTTGCGACTTTTTTTTTTCAACCAAAAAAAACATATATTCATACAAGCCGTGCACCACTCAATAACATAATGTGTGCATTTTTCGAGCAATAAACTTGTGAAAAATCTTTGAAATAATGGACAAAATATCTAATTTACTTTTTAAGATTTTTAACACTGGAAACAAAAAAAAAGGTTTCTATCTGTGAGTGCAGGCTTTCCAATTTCATTTTCTCCTATTTTTTTGTCTCCTCTCGTCAACTTTGAATTGTGACATTCAACAAAGGAAACATCGTTTTTTCGCTTATTCCAAGTGTCAAAAACCACCGGCAAATTAAAAAGAAAAAAAGAAAAACTTGGAAATGTTTCCCGGCATTTCCTTCTGAAGAATTACCTTTCGAATACTTTATTCTCTTTTGTTTCTCATTCACTGTTCGAAGGAAAAATCTATAGTTATTATGTCACTGTTCCTAATTTACAATACATAAATCTCTATACAAATAATCGCAATCAGGAAAATACTCTCCTAATATCGTTCAGCAAAATCTGTCGTATTCACTGAAACTTCTATTGCCTTTAGTTCTACTTCATTTATGAATAAAAAAAGAGATACAAAATTAAATTGTTGCTTATGTTTTTTTTTCATTATTAGTAATCATACCAAGTAAGTCATTAAACCACGTGCATGGTGAAGCAAATCCCTAGTTGCTAAAGAAATTCTTGAGTCTCAAAAAGGTAAATGTTTTTTTTTCTTGAAAGAAAATACAAACAGTTGATAAGTAGTAATAGATTGATTTTATTCAACTGCATGTTTTACCCCTACTGATTTGTTTACTTTTAAAATGCTCAGGAGTTCGTAATAATAATCTATTTTTCGGAGTGAAAACATATCCAAATTTGTTTTTTTCTAAAACACGAAGCTATTTTTAGCAATCACTTGTTTCAAGTTTCATAATTGTTGCTCTTGCCATTGCCGTTTAACTTTAAAATAATCATGTAGAAAAATGCATCACTAGGAAGGAAGTAACGTGCCTCCGCGATTTAGTAAAAAAAACAAGCAAAGGACAAAAGATAATCATTTTTCAACAGATCTAACTAATAATTGGCAATCACTTATCTTATTTTTCTTAAAATATGTTTTGAAATTCACGTAAATGTATTCATAACAACGTTATGAAAATTTCTTGATTATCTTTCTTTCAGACTTGGTATGATAGTGAAAATCCACATTTCAATCATAACGAAGTTGCTATTAACTTGCTTAATTCAAATTAAATCATATCAATAATACAAGTAAAAATACTAAATTTGAAATTTAAACTTCACTACAAGATAATTTAATCTCGTTTGTTACTAACTAGCTTCGTAGCTCTCAAAAAAATATCATATGGTTGCTTAACATAAATAAACAGAAATGAGACGACAGCGGTGAAAATTCGTACAACGTAAATTAGACAAAATTGTGAGCACAGAAAAAAAAGAAAAAAAACAACAAAGGACAATTTTGGCGCAGTATATTTTCATGTTTGCTTGTGGGCATGTAAAAAATTACATCAAAAATTTTTTGCTGCGCGATGTCAATGGTTATCCCCATTACAGTACATGGGTTTTTCTTGGTAGGCAATCATTGAAAATTTTTCAGTTTCAAAATCCTTACAAAAGTTTTGGATTTGAATGTTTGTACCCCATTTTCTGTGCTCATTATTTATCGCCATTCGTTTTTTTAAAATTCGAGACAATGGTGACTAATTTTAAAACCGCTAAAGTCTTGTTGTTTGGATGTAATTTTTTACACAGAGTGAAGAGGGTTTTAAATTAAAGTTTAATTGAAATGAATTAAATGCCGTAGGATAAAAAAAAAAACGTTCTTCTTCATTCTAGGGTTTTTTAATTATGTCGTTTGATTTGTATCATCGGGAGCTGTCAGTTCACCGACAACCTCCCCGTCTCTCACCCCAGTAGTTTCACTGACCCAATTCAACACGCCTTTCTCATAGTTTATTTTTCTACTATTGAGAAAAAGTGCAGTGCAAATGAAAATTATTCACTTTATCTGGTATTATTTGTGACGGTAAAAACAAAACCAAGTTTTTTATATATAAATATTATATTCTGAAACATTCACTTATTCTTGATGTATCTTAAACAATTTAATTCGCAAAAGAAAATTTTAAACTATTCTTAATTCATAATTATTTTAATTCATTTATAATTAATGAAAACAAAAAAAAAAATGGAAGAAAACTTCAGTATTTATAGTAGCATTATTAAAGAATTTACTGAACCACCAAAACTTAAAACAAAATTTGATATAAAAGACTGTATAAACATTGCCGACGAAGTTGACAGTTTCGAAAATATTTATCATTCATCACTGTTAGGACAAACTATATTAAATTTCGATAATTTAGATAATGATGCTAATGTTGATTTAAGCCAAACAAAAATATATTCATCTTCTTTGAATGTTATAGACCAATCTGAAAATTTATTAAATGATGTGATTGAAAAACATTCAAAATCAAAGACACAAAATAACAAACGATTAAAATTAAATATATCAAAAATTAATAAAAAAGGGTCAAAATGTAAATTTGTTACATTCAAGGGTAGTAGAACTCAAGATGTTATACTAAGAGATCCAGAAAATGGAATTTTTTCTCCACTCAAAATAACAAATAGTCTGCATAGTCCTGCAACGGTTATCGACAACATCAAAAAAAATAATCATTTTGCAGAAACAATGAACGATCAAAAATTATATGATACTCCTGTGCTATTAAATTTCAATGAAATGCTACCAACGCCAATATGGGAAGATTCTTTAATGATAAATCCAGATTCCTCTGGAACATTTAGTGACAATAATTGTGAAAACTTTTGTGAATCCATTAATATTTCAGATGAATGTTTAAATATGGCTTTAAATTTTGAAAAAAAAACTTTAAATATTCCTGCAGACAATGAACTACTCGAAAATATATCCAAAATTCCATTAACGAGTGAGAAAATTATAAAATCAAATCAATTAGAATCATCAAAACAACTCCATGAAAAGGAAATGTTGACACCTCCTAATACACCAGATGCAATAAGCTTAGTTAATCAATTTATGCAGGATAAACCGTTATTAGATGTAATTTCAATAAAGCATAAACGAGGAAGTTACAGATGTGCTCATTGTCCAAAAATGTTTTCTTCAGTTATTGATTATGCAGCACATATGGACAAGTATAAAATTACAAGAGAGTTCAAATGTCCATTTCCACTATGTCCATGGAAAATTTTAGGTTTACCTCGTCGTTCAGATTTAAGAAGACATTGTGCTATTCAACATAAAGGAGAATTACGCAATGAATTAAAAGAGTCTTTGAATTTAAAAGACGAAGCCTATCCAACTATCGAATGTCCAAATAAATATTGCTCGAAAATCTTTTTTAGAAAAGATGCTTTTAATAGGCATGTTTTAATTGTACACGACAAACTTAATTCTAGATTCAATAAAAGATTAAAATCTTTACTCAGTAAAATGCCAGATTTTCTCTCTGAGGAAGAAAAACTCCAATACGTCAAAGATCACTTGGAAAGTAGAAGGAAACATAACAAAGATCTTTAAATAAAGTATAATAGTAGAAATAATATTATAAGCTAGAAAAAAAAAAAAAATAAAATTTGCTAGAAAATCATTGCATATATTTTTCAGTGTAAGTTTCCCTTAGGCAATTAAACAAAAATAAAAAAAAACATACATTTGAGCCTCTCTAGTGTCAAATTTAAGGTAGCATATGTAATCCGTGACAAACAAAATGGAAGCGTCCGCAAAATAACGTAAAGCGTCAGATTGAATTACTTTTCAGCACAGTTTAATGATTTTATTAATGAAATTAAGGATAAATAGCTTAATTTGTTAGATTATTAAAATCACTGCAAATTTTCACTGGGATTCCAGAAATTGCATTTAATGGTCCCTTATTTTTTTTCACTGTAGAGGACCTTAAATTATCAAAATGGGCTTGTAGGCCGCAAAAGAAAACCCTTCATATATAAATAAGAGAAAAGGCTTCATGATATGTAAATATGTCTCCGTTTGCTATTATCTTAATTCATAAACTTACACAGCTTAATAAAAGTTTAACAACATATATTATTTTTCATTAATGCCTCCTAGTACTAAAAAACAAAAAACTAAGGCACATTCATCTTCTCTTGATCACTTAAAAGCGTCTGGAACAATAGTGGTAGCTGATACAGGAAATTTTGAAGAAATATCAAAATATAAACCACAGGATTCTACAACCAATCCCTCTTTAATTTTAGCAGCCTCCAAGCTTAAGACGTATCAAGATATATTGGATACTGCAATTCAGTATGGTAAAGAACATGGTGACACCATCGAAACACAACTTGAAAGTGCCTTTGATAAATTATTAGTTTACTTTGGTACTAAAATTTTAGAGATTGTACCCGGAAGAGTTTCTACTGAGATTGATGCAAGGTTATCCTTTGATAAAGAGGCTACAGTAAAAAAAGCTTTAAAAATAATAAAACTCTATGATGACGAGGGTATATCTAAAGAACGTGTTTTGATAAAAATAGCTTCTACTTGGGAAGGTATACAAGCTGCTAAAGAATTAGAATCAGAACATGGAATTCATTGTAATATGACTTTATTGTTTTCCTTTGTTCAGGCTGCTGCTTGTGCAGAAGCAAATGTGACGTTAATATCTCCTTTCATTGGAAGAATTTTAGATTTCTATAAAGAACAGACAGGGAAAACATATGAAATTGAAGACGATCCCGGTGTTCTTTCTGTCAAAAGAATTTATAACTATTATAAAAATTACGGCTATAAAACAATAGTAATGGCAGCCTCTTTTAGGAATGTGGACGAAATAAAAGCTTTAGCAGGTATTGATAGCGTTACTTTATCTTTAGACTTATTGAACCAATTGCTAAGCAGTAAAGAACCAATTGACAGGATGTTAGATCCTTTGAATGTAGAATGTGAAGATGAAAAAGTACTATATTTGGATAAGGAGTCTCAATTTAGGTATGATCTAAATGATAATGAAATGGCTACAGTAAAACTTGCTGATGGTATTAGAAAATTCTCTGCTGATGTCGTCACTTTGGAGCATATAATAAGAAGCAAACTGGAGTAATATTTTAAATTGAATATTGCTTATATTTATAAATTCGTGCCTTTAATGATGAGGTTCAGTATTTTTAAATATTCAAGACGTTATTTGCCACTGAATGAATTCTATAATACTGTTTTTTTTAATTAAATGTTGATAGTCCTATGAATTATTTTATGGAATTTTAAACTAGGCTCTATTCTTCTGCTTCTTTTACTTTCTATAATACTTTTTTTTATTTTGCTACTACATACTTTTTTAATATTATTTTCTTTATTTGTTGATGAAGTTTTTGATTTTTTTACCACTGTTAAATGAATTATATTAGACGTATTTCTCGTAATGTTTTGCTGCAAATCTGCTGATAGTACTTGTTCCTTTTCTAATACATCTTGATCACGATTTTTGTTCCTAACAATTCTCTCTACATTGTCCTTGCCGACTTTGGGAGTCCGTATTGATGGTCTATTTGTTTCTTTGTTGATGTTCTCTGAGTTTAGTACTCTTGGAGGTTTAAATGGCTTATTAAACTTTAAAGCAAGACTCGATCTTCCATGCCCCTCAGACATCAAATCACGATTATTTTCATTGTCTTTAATTAATTTTCGACGCCTTATAATATTGGGATTGCTTTTCCTCAGTGTTGTATGATTATGCGGTGATGATAGTTCATGTGATTTGCTAATTACATCACATTTACTTGTTGGTACTTTCTGAACGTTTGTGTTTTCATTTGCCCTTTGTGTCTGTATTTCTCTATCGTACTCAGTTAGCACATCTGAAATAATAACAACAAAATTACCAAAAATTTGATGTTCTACATCTCCGAATCCCTCTTGGTCAAGAAACTTTGAAATATTTTTACTATTCGTTACAAAAGCACTGCCTAATAAAATATTATTTTCCTCTGTAAAAAGTTGAAAACGATTGTTCAATTGAAAATATTTTAACTTACCGTCATGCCATATCTTATGTTTTTTCCTCACCTGGTCAGAATATTGACAATTATATTCTATAACATGAGATATCATTCTTGCAGATATATCATTGATATTGTATATATTATTTGATAAGGTAATTTTATGTAGCGGTTAAGAGCAGGCAAAATACGTTTTTTGTATTTTCCTGATTATCACGTGTAGAAAATAGGTTCGATCAATACAAAGAACAAGATGAAGACATGAAAAAAGACCTAAAAACGTACAGAAACTCAAATAAGGAACATTATTTTTTATAAATTTGTTCATTTATTTTTAGTATCATCATAATAGGTAGTTCTTTTTAAAAAATCCAAAGGTTCTTATTTTAAAATTGTGAGTGTTCACTATCATGGCTGGTTTTCACGGTCTATACTGGAAGTACCTGTGACATAAAAGATAAGTTGTTGCCCATGTTTTAAATAATTTTCATCAATAGATTCGAAAAAGAAATTATCTTATAATATCCTGTGTATTCCCTGACATTAAACTGGGTGTAGTCTTAACATAACTGTTCATCTTTGAATACAAAGCACTATCTATCAAATGCGTTCTTAGCAAACCTTTCAGGATTTTATCCCAATTGAAGTTGGATAGAAAAAACGAAAAACTTTAATAGTTTTTACATGACGCATTAGTCAAAACTGCTCATTGCTTGTAAAAAAATTATATATATATAAATAGATTGATTTACTTACTAACAAGAAAATTGAGTATTACTTATAAATCATAAGTGTCTATTTGTTAATCATTCCCGTTATTATTACATCTATTTTCTATATTGGTATGGTTTGTTAACCTCGATAATCTTATTTTAAAAAATTAATTAAGGTTCGCTTAGAGGTTTCATAACTTCATCGTATAACATTTGTTTAAGAAAATCCATAGATATTTCTTCTTCATCAGGTTGTTTAATATCATTATCAAGTTTCCAAAATTCATCATTCAAATTTAAAGGAGGATAAACTGGTTCATCATCAGGATCATGATAAGTTGATAAATATGGGTGTTTTAAAGCTTCAGCAGCACTTATTCTTTTATTTGGGTTAAACATTAACATTTTAGTTAATAAATCTAACATTTGGGGATTTAATTGTCTGTCTTGATTATTGGAGTTAGTGTTTAATACCATATCCCAAGGTAAAGGGGACCTTGTTGGTAAATTTGCAATATATTCTTTAGCTCTTTTGGATTTAATTTGTTCAAAATCTTCATGAGAAGGAGTTCCAAGAACCCCAAGAATCAACCATAATTGATGATGATAATCTCTACCTGGAAATAATGGTTTTCCTAAGACCATTTCTGCCAAGATACAACCAACGGACCAAATGTCCATTGCTGTTGTATATTCTTGAAATGTCAACATAATTTCTGGGGCACGATACCATCTTGTTGCAACGTATTCTGTCATAAATCCTACTAGAGTTTTTCTAGAATCACTACTACTTGCTAAACATCTTGCTAAGCCAAAATCACAAACTTTTAAATCACAATTTGAATTCAATAAAAGATTTGAAGGTTTAATATCTCTATGAATTACTTGAGCACTATGTATAGATTTCAATGCTCTTAGTATTTGGTAAGTAAAGTATTGAATATGATCAGCTGTTAATGAATTCGGATTATTGTTTATTATTCTTTGTAAATCTGTTTCCATTAATTCTTGAATGACATAAACAGCATTCATCTTATCGATTGAAACAGGTCTAACTTTATCAAGGATACTTATTATATTTTCATGATTATGAAAATATCTCAGTAGTTTAATTTCTCTTAATGTTCTAGTTACGAACATTGCTTTACTAAAAGGTTGTATTTTTTTAATAGCAACTTTAACATTTGAAGGTTTATGGATAGCAGAACATACAATACCGTATGCACCTTCTCCTATTAGATCTATCAGTTGATACTGAGAAGGAATATCAAAAGTAATAGTTCTTGGCATATATATGTCTTACTATTTTTTTTCCTGGTTAATGCAAAAAGGAGTTTTATAGAGTAGTGAATTTAATAATATTTAAATTATATGCTGTGAAAGATGAGATAATACTCTTGTTTACCTAAATATGTATAAAAATAAAGAAAATATATAAAGAAACAGTATAAATATATATGTTAAAGTTGCTTATATTGAATTTAGATGATCTATTTTTTTTTTCTGATTTCAAAATCAAGATCAACTTTTTCAGTCTTCGCAACAGAACAACGAAAAATGGCAATTTTCGTGAAATGATTTCGCGAAAACCGCAGTGAGTGAAAACGCGTACAACTTTCAAATGAAAGTGAATTTTTTCCGAAACAATAGCAAGTTTTAAATTCAAGAATGTAAATTTGATAAATAATTCAATGTTCAAGTTTTTAATTTCTACATATGCAAGGGTATGCATTATTGCAAGAGGTTTTTTACTTTATAACCTTGGAATGTGGCTTGCACTTTAAGATACGGACTGCTGGAGGGTTAGAAATTGAGAACAGATCATGATAGTAATGCACATTTTTACAGCAAATATGCTCTCATATGCCGATGACAGCTGTATGTATATTTGTGAAGGAAATCTTAATTTTTATATCTTTAATGTGCCAATTTTGAAACTTCTAAATGTCTTGTGTAAATTGCTTTTTGACAAAATTCTTATCTTTCTGCGGCAGTTTAATGTAAGCTTTTTCAAGTGAAACATTCTGATATTGATATTTTATCAAGTTTTTAGAAAACTTTTCATTAAGAATTAAGCTAAATTCTTTTAGAATTATTTTAAAACACTAAATTACTTAGTTTATTGAAAATCGAAAGATAAGTTGACATTTTTATTGTGTTGCGGAATGTAATAAAGTTATAAAGTATTTTTTAACATGTTCTTTATTTGGAAAAATCACATTTCAACTACAAACATGAATTAGCAGTCCTAAAAAAATACGCTATCTTGACCATATTAATTTGAGCGTTCAACAAAATGGATTGTAAAAAATAGTTCCACATAAGACTAAACTATACTCCTTATTGCACTTAATAAAATTTTTTCTGCTAGATTGTTATTTGGTAGTGAATGAAATTGTGGCTTCGTAAAATAAACAATAAATTTTATTCTTGAGGACACTAAATTAAATCTAAAAACCATATATCATGTTCTTTTCTTTACTTGATGTTTTTCAAAAAAAAAAAAAAAGGATGTATTAGTAATAAATAGTCTTAAGAACTGTACTCATAAAAACGTATATTTCCTTGCCTATTTATAAATTTTTAATGAATTACAGAAACAGTTTATTCACAACATATTTTTGAAATACGTCGCCCAGATGTCATCTGTTTGGGCTTTTTTTATTTTTCATCAATATTCTATATTTATAGTATTTCTTCATTTTAATAAATGAATTTTCTAGCGGTTTTTTTTGCTAGAAAATTTCTTAGTTGAAAACAATTCATTATAATGCAAGGAATGAGAATTTTAGACTTAAAAATAAGTAAATATTTTAGTAAAACCAACCTTCTTTATTTGATTATATTTTTGTTGTTCATCTACTATGTAATTTGATAGTATTATATTTGAATATATAATTAGTTTACAAAATATAAAAAATATAAAATGAAATCAAAAAAAAAAAAAAAAAATAAAATACCAAAAAATGCAATTTTTTTATTCTCTGTACTATTTATACGGTTTTCATTCAATTTTATTAGTCTTGTATCTTAATTTTGTTGGAACCAGAATTTGATTACAAGTTGGTTTAATTATCATAATATACTAATTAATTTTACGTAACCATTAAAAAAGGGTGTATACATGTAAATTTCCTGATTTTTTTGTATCAATCAGTATAAATAGTTATATTTTTTTGTATAATCTATTAAGTTTTTACTTGAAACACACTATTATTCAACAGTCAAATTGAAAAACAAAAAAATTGTAATGAGGGGCTCGGATTACTCCATTCAAAATGATCCAACTCCTATTTGAATTAATAATTTAAAAATAAGTTTCAGAAATGATTAAAATATATTTATGTCAAAATAGGAACTGTAGCTGTTGGTTCAAGTTGAGAAAAAAGAAATAATTAAAATTCTGGAAATAATGGGTAATCCAGATTAGTTGATCCGAAAATAGACATATTTTGACCTTCATAATTAGAACGTAATTCAAGGTTTAGATGTGTTTGTTCATAGGTCAATGGTGTCGATATATTTGGTGCCTGCAGGAAAGTGTTTACACTTTCCGTCGTCGACATCGACATATATAAAGAAACACCAACACAGGTTTTATCTTGTTTCTATAATGTAACGTATAACTTATATATAATATATATTTAGATAATTAGGCAATTACTTGGTTACAAATTAGGTAGCAAAATTAAGGCATTAAGTTAAAGTACTCCATAACAAAATTTTTAATGTGTAATAAATGCTTATTCTCTTAAAAACCAAAAACAAATACAAACTAATATATAATAATATAAACCTAAATTATAAACTATAAACTTAAGATAATTCATGTCCTTTATATACGTTTTGGAAGCGCAACTAAATCATTTTACATATTCATAATTCTTTCATTCATGTTAATTCCTTTTTATCTGTTTTCTTATTGTTTTCCTATTTCTTTTAGTTTAACTTATTAATCGCTTTTTCTCATACATTAATTATTTTCCCTAATTTAGTTATTTCTCTTTTGCTCAACCTAAACCAGCATTCATAATTCTTATTTCAACCTGGCTATATTATAAACATTTAGAGCGA
>JAMSGN010000305.1:0-14453 GCA_030462905.1 Jamesozyma gamospora
AGTTTTTCATGAGTATTTTTGAACTCAACAATCTTACCATAATCTTCACAGAAAACAGAAATCATTACAAATTCTGAATACCAGCGTGTATCGTTTTTTGGTAGAATAATTTTACCACTTATTTTACAATACTTGGCTTTGACGTTGGGTGTCGATTTCAAAAAACAAGCCAAATTGAAAACTCTCTTTAGCAAAGTTGGGAAATTTTGATTAAGCTTGCTATTTATACTTTTCGTAGTCAAGTTTAATATGTGAGCTTGGCATCTAATATGGATTAATGGCATTGTATTGCTCAGGAATTTGGAAGAATCTTTAATCCCATAGTTTAAATTATCTACCATAGTTCTGTTATTTGAAGCGTTATTAGCAATAATAATAACAAAACGTCTCATTAATGAATGAACGTATCCACAAAAGTCTGCACTACCGTGACTAATTTCACATACACTAATCATGGCCAAAATCATTTTGCATTGCAGTTTCTGTTGGTTGTTTTTGCCATCCTCTTAGCAATTTCAGGTTGCATATCTGGCAGGAAAATACTATTTGGAACAAAATATGCAACAACACCCATGTATGCCTCAGTTTCATCGTGTGTGGTCCATATATCAAGAGTCAATTCGAAAAGATGACTGATTTTTAATTGACATTTTTTTTTGGCCCTTGATATATGAAGCACAGATGATTGACTTTTTTACCAAATTTTGCTAAAGTATGGCGATATGATTAAAGATTTTACGTTGTGGTGTTTGGAAAATCCTTATTTAACTAAATATCAAATCAGGTATTAAATTGTTTAGTAAATTTGAAATTTAAGTATAGCTTTTTTTTAGTTCAATTTTAATTAACGTAAAGTTAATTTTTTTATTGTATATTTTATTTATAATATATTGTGTTAAAAAAATATTTAAGTACTACTTCTCACTATATTTGTTTATGCATTCAAATATATTTTCTGTAAAACTTTTGCCAATTCTCCATTTAAGGATTGTTACATATCATTAAGAAGCACTAATGATTTAAATTCAAGGAACTATACCAGTAAATAAATATAATTTCTGCTTTTATTACAAACTTTATTGCCTTATTAAATTTTGAACAATTTCTTAAGAAAATAACTTGCATGCATTTTTTTTCATACAAATTGTCAACATTATCTGCAATATTTGCAAGGTGTTATGTCATTCCCAACAATGTGTATAATTTTAATGCTTCTTCAAAGGTTACACTATTAACAGAAAAAAACATTCCTGAGACAAAAGACAACCTTTAAAATTTAGCTACATTTTGAAACACTGATAATTAGTTTAAAAGTAAAACAATGTTGATCTTGATTTATTATTATTTAATTTAAATTACTGATTTACTGTCATTCTTTGATTAAGTTCGATTTTACCCGGATTTGTGATTTATATTTTTTTTTTTTTTTTGTTAGAAAAAAAAATACTGGAAAATTCTAAATATCAATTTGAAAAAAAAAAAAGATGTACTTGACATAAAGTTTAATTGATTTAGACTAATTTGCTAAATTACATTTATTTTGGGAGAATAATTTAAAAATTAATAACTTTGAAGTAAAAATAATGCCTGAACCTGTTAAAAAAGATGCAGCTGATTTATTAGCTTCATTAAAGATTAATGATGCAAATAAAAAACCAAGTACAACAGGTGAAAAAATTGATCAAGTCTCTAAAAAAGATGAATCTGTTAAAGACAAATCCGAAGTCAAGAAAGATGAGCCAACAACTGTTAAAAAAGATGATGAATCTAATTTACTTACATCTGAGTATGAAGTTAAGGTTAAATTAGTTGATTTACAAGCTGATCCAAATTCTCCATTGTATAGTGCAAAATCTTTTGATCAATTAGGTTTGATACCAGAATTATTAAAAGGTATTTATGCAATGAAATTTCAAAAACCATCAAAGATTCAAGAAAAAGCTTTACCATTATTATTATCAAATCCACCAAGAAATATGATTGCACAATCACAATCTGGTACAGGTAAAACAGCAGCATTTTCATTAACTATGCTCGAACGTTGTAATCCTGAAATTTCAGAACCACAAGCTATATGTTTAGCACCATCAAGAGAATTAGCAAGACAAACTTTAGAAGTTATTCAAGAAATGGGTAAATTTACAAAGATTACTACACAATTAATTGTTCCAGATTCATTTGAAAAAAATAAACAAATTAATGCTAATATTATTGTTGGTACACCAGGTACAGTTTTAGATTTAATGCGTAGAAAATTAATTGAATTTAGTAAGATTAAAATTTTTGTTCTTGATGAAGCTGATAATATGTTAGATAAGCAAGGTTTAGGTGATCAATGTATTCGTGTTAAAAAATTTTTACCAAAAAATACCCAGTTAGTTTTATTTAGTGCTACATTTGCTGATAAAGTTAAGGCATATGCACAAAAAATTGTTCCAGAAGCAAATTTATTAGAATTACAAAGGAATGAAGTTAATGTTAGTGCAATTAAACAATTATATATGGATTGTACAAGTGAAGAACATAAATATGAAGTCTTATGTGAATTATATGGTTTATTAACCATTGGATCATCCATTATCTTTGTTGCTACAAAGAATACAGCAAATCTTTTATATGGTAAATTAAAGAATGAAGGTCATCAAGTTTCAATTTTACATGGTGATTTACAAAGTCAAGAAAGAGACAAATTAATTGATGATTTTAGAGAAGGTAGATCAAAAGTTTTAATTACAACAAATGTTTTAGCTCGTGGTATTGACATACCAACAGTTTCAATGGTTGTTAATTATGATTTACCAACTTTACCAAATGGTCAAGCAGATTGTGCAACATATATTCATAGAATTGGTAGAACAGGTAGATTTGGCAGAAAAGGTGTTGCCATTTCATTTATTTCTGATAAAAAATCTTTTAATACATTATCAACAATTCAAAAATATTTTGGTGATATTGAAATGACCCGTGTACCAACCGATGATTGGGATGAAGTTGAAAAAATTGTCAAGAAAGTTTTAAAAGAATGATTTGCAACCTATATGTAACGTATATAAAGATAAATAACATTTCAAAAGAAGATGCATTATCAATTCACGTTTTATCATTTCCTAAGTATTAGTATAGAAATTATATTAGGTACATGTGAATTGTGTAGGGACCAGATTACAAAAATGTAGCTTTTGTTGCTTGTACACGATTACTCCTTCTTATTTGATCTTCCATTAGCCCAATGTCACCAACTTGAAAATTTGGGTGTTTAGTTTTATTAAGCGCTTGTTTTATCAATATGAATAAATACAAGTTATTAAGCAATTGTAAAGCGGAAGATGAAGATAATGTTAAAAAATTTCGCCTATCTACTACCTCCTAATCCTTATATAAATAAAACTATTGAGTATGTGTTGACATATACTAAATTAATGCCACCTCATTTATCAGTCACAAAAGTTTCCAAAGAAACTGCAAATCTATCTGCATTTCAAAAATATAACAGGATAACTCAGCATAAGAAAAACAAATATAATTGTAATCAATGTAATGAACATGAACTTCATCCTAATGGTAAAGTTGGGATTTTCTGTGAAACGAAAATGTCCAAAAATGTTCAAAACAGTAATAATGACTATAAGAAAAAATTCAATAACAAGAACAGACTTGAGATAAAATCATCTGAACCTGAGTTTAAAATATAACATGGAATAGAGAACATCACTGAAAACAACAATTCATTATCGGAAATTGGATCAAACATTATTGAAAATGAACATGAATATGAGGATTCTGATAGTTATGGAGAAAATTTTGACAGTAATGAAATATCTAATGATGAATTAAAAATAAACATGGGGAGACATTCCAACTGACAATAAATTGTCAATTTGTTGACGCTGATGAGAAAAAATGAGCAAAAATTTGAGATGAGGTGGTAAACTTGAGAAAAAACTGTAAGAAACGAAGTTGTAAAAAAATCATCAGTAGCGTAACTAGACGTAATATCGATATAGTCAAATGTTTGTATACAGAAAACCAACTGACTAAGATAGTTACCTTAACAAAACCCCCACGGTTGACTACAATCATGGATACTAAGCTTGACACTTACAAATAAGACCCTGGTCTATATGGCCTTCTCCCGTTATTATTAGATCAGCTCGACATGTACAATATTACTCATCCGGGTACCTTATCTAAGTATCGCGAAATCTATTTATGGTTTCAACGTAACCTCCCAAATGCTTGTATCTCTGCTTTTCAACAACTACCAGTGATCTACGAGTATATAATGAAAGGTATTGATACTTTACCACCATTGCCTTCCAACGAAACACATGACCCAGGTGAAACATCTGAAACATACTACTGGTTATAATTCGCCACTATTTCCCGTCAATACGACTAATTTGACAATATTCCAACCTCGAAAACCAACAACAACTACAAATCTAATCTACGCTCAAATGTATCTCCCAAAGAAAATCGTAACTTGACCATTTCCAGAATTTCTAATCCACCTGACGCCTATACCCTTCATTAAATGACAATTCTAACTCAGAAGCTATCAATGGATGCAACAGATCTGTTGTTCCTTCACATTCCTCCAACTTTACTGAGCCTCCTGAGTCAGCTGTCAATGATTTATCTCAGCAAATATCAATCAACCAGGCTGGAGAGCTCAATTGTGTTATTTCTATGCCTAACAGTTCACCTTCCCTCCAATATATTTCCAGCGGTAAACTTTCATTTATCACTGCAAGTATTTTATTATGATGCAAATAAGTTCGGATTTACGCGGATTTTAATATTTGAAGGATCCCTAAAGAAAAAACAAAACAAAGTGAAAACCGGAAAAAAATCTATAAAAATAAATATTCAAAGATAAAGATTGTTTACAACCAAATAAATTTTCAGATATTTGATAAACTTTCAATTATAATATAATAAATTATAAAATCGAAAAACAAATAACTTAACAATGGATTCCTCAAAGATTATCAATATTATTTTAGGTATGTTTGAATTCTTATTTTTAATTTTTGCTATCCCCTTATTTACTAACAATAATACAAAATTAATTAAACTTTTTTCTTTTTTTTAAACTTTACTATTACAAATAGCTTTATTTTTACCACCAGTTTCTGTGTTTTTAGTTCGTGGATGGGGTAGAGATTGTATAATTGATATTATTTTAACAATTTTAGTTTTTTTCCCAGGTATGTTATATGCTTTATACATTGTCTTATCCGATTAAATGTAATAAACGTTCTTTTAAATTAATAAATTTTATTTTGCTTTTTTAATTAATTAATTCTTTCTTTTTTATGTAACAAATTTTTAAAATAATTCTTTTGAAATATTATTTTTTTATTCTTTGTATATACAAGTATGTATAATTTTAAATATGTAAAGATTAAACTAAACTAAACTAAACTAAACTAAACTAAACTAATTATAATTGTGGTGCTAACATTTCCATTAATGGAGATTGAATAAATGCAACACCAGCGATGAAAAAAGTACCATTAACGATGACAGTCCATGCAGGAGATTCTCTGAATTCTTGAAATTTTGATTTTGGTGTCTTTGGTGTTTGTGGATTTGCACCTAAACCTGGCATACCGAACATAGCAGAAGACATTTTGTTTAAGTTGTAGTTTTTATTTGTTATTGTAATCCTTGGTGAAGTTCATTCAATTTGTGTTTTTCAATCTTTTGAAATTGAATTTTACGAAAAAAAAAACCGCTCGTGGAAAATGACTTCGCGTTACCCGGAGTTTCCAAAGACAATAAACTATCTTATAAATATTAAACATTACCATTAAAATTGTATCAAAAAAAAACCCATTTTTGAATATTTATATTTATAAACGTAAATTTATTTATTTTTATTTATTTTAATCCCTAGCTATCCTGACCAAATTCCTACATACCATTGCAAACAAAAAAAAAAAAGTGTCTCTAAAAGAGTACGGTATGAAAGAAAGAAAGTCCTTTTTTAAAAACTTGCAAACAATTATTTTTTCTTTAAAAGTTCAATTTTATCAATTTTTTCTTCTAATGTCATTATCTTATTAAATTTAACATATTTTGATTTAATATTTGTTTGTTTAAGTAAAAAATTATTATAAATTTTATTTTTAATTGTGAAAAATACAGTTAATGGTAAATAATAATCTTTATAATCTTGTATAAATTTTGCATTATATTTTAAATTTTGTTTACTTAATTGTAATTGACAAAAATGTTTAATTAATCTAAAGAAATAGATTGTTATATCTAATGCATAAAGAAATGCCACGGGTAAGATTAAAAGAATTGAAAAAACTATACAAAAAAATCTAATTATTTGCATAATTTTGAAAATAGATTGAAAAAGATATCCGTATACCATTTGAGAAAGAGTTTTGATGTGGTTAAATAGGTTTTTTGTTATATTGAAATATTGGTTTATAGTATCTTTTTACTATCCTTTTATCAAAATCATCGTTAAAATAATGAATGATCAATATTTTAAAATGTCCGTAAAAAAAAAAACAAAGGAAATTTTATATTGCAGCATAAAATTTTCCTTTAATGAAAAACCCGCACAAAAATTTCGGAAAAGGCAAGACATTCTCTACCCGGACTTCCCATTTCCATAGTAATAAACTCACGTATTATTATTATTTAATTATTTTGAAAACAAATAAATGTACATTTTTATATAATAGTATACTCATTCTATTGGACACCAATGACACTCAATTCTAATGTCCAAACTCTACGAATATGTAATTTAATTGGAACGATGATTTCATTTAATTCATTTTCACAATTATCTTCATCAGTTGGTAATTTTAATTTGATTACTTTTTCATCTTTATCAATATAATTACCAAAAATTTTAACATTTAATTTAATTTCTTCATCACCCCACCAACATTTTCTTGCTGGTTTTCTCCAAAATAAAAGTAATTTAACATTAATATCAGGTTTTGGAACTAAATCATAAAGTTTTGGTAATTCATTAATATGTTTATTATTATTATGATGATGATGATGATGATTATTATTTCTAATTTGTGATGTTGAACGTGAACGTACTGAATCGGTTAATACAGATAATCTTGATCTTCTTTTTTCTTTTTTATTTGAATCAACTTTTTGATTACTTGTAACAGGTGAAATTATATTATTTTGTTGTTGTTGTTGTGATTTTGAATGATAAATTTTCAATGAATTTAATGAAATTGTTGAATTTGTTGGTGTTAAAAAATTATTATTTAATTCATCATTTTTATTTTTCAATTCCCAATTTTTTTTAGCTTTTTCATATTTATCTCTAAAATTTTTTGTTGTTTCATTTTCTAATCTACAAAGTGATAATGAACTTATAACAGTTTTACCTGGTTCTTGTGTTCTATTACCCCATTTTGAATTTAATGTAAAACCTGATGAACAAAGCATATCCATAAGATGTTGTTCAGCTGGACCTAAAATTTTTTGATCTTGAATTTTTGAATTATTCGAATTATTTGAATTATTTGAATTATTTGTATTAGGTTGATATTTTAATCTATTTGATGAAAATAAACCTTCAAAGATTGAAGTCTTATTAGCTAAATAACTGCCTGCAGCTATTTTAATTTGTGCCATAAAATGATGTAATAAATCATCATTATTTTCAATTTCAATTTGTTTATCTTTTTCAATTGATTCAAATTTAAATTCTTGTTGTGGTACACAATAATAATCTAAATCTTCTCTTAAGACAATAATTGCAGGTTTTTGATGTAATAAATTATGTTCATTTGAATTTGAATTATTTGAATTATTAAAACCGAAAAATCCTTTAGCAGAATTAACTAAATTATTTGATGAACTATTAATGAAAAAATTTTCGATAGGAAAATTAATTAAATCATCATGAGCAATTGTAAAAATTTGCATAATATATTCAAAACAATTCGGTGGGAAATTAATGATATGAACTTCATCATCAGGTGTTAAATTTGTAATAACTTGACCTTCTCTATCTAAGAAAACACCAGAAGGGAAAAGACAAAGTAAAAGTGATTCAGGTAAAGACATTAGTTGATCTCTTGTAATATAATAATGGTTTTCTTGAATATTTAAATGAATTAATGAGTTACCATAAGAATCATTATTATCTATATCACCATTATTATTATTATAATAATCAATATCTTGTTGATTTTGTAAAAGTGGACTTGAAACGTTATTGTCCTGAGAAACTTGTGTAATAATATTTTGCATTTTTTTATTATTATTTAAAGAAAAAAAAAACGGAATCAAAAAAAAATTAGAAATAAGTATATTTATATATTTATTTTTATCTTATAACGATTGTTCAATATGGGTAAACTAGACTGATCGATGTCTTTTGTTTTTTGAAAAAAAGGAAAACTGAAATGGATAAATACTAAATAAAGGGATAGTATTATCTTTTTTAATAAATACAAAATTCGGATTAAAATGGTATAAAATATCTATCTTAATATATTTAATTTTTTGGTGAGATAATTATTTAGGAGAAGTTTTCTATTTCTTAAGTTCAATTAAATTTGTTACGTAAATTATGTGATATTTTTTTTTTTCTTGTAGAAGAAATAAGATTAAAATTTTCCGTTCCGTGGTAAAATTTCTCTCTTTACAAAGAAAAAACACGACCGGGTTACTCAGGAGAAAGTGAGGTCTTTTATAAAATTGTTTGGTGTGATGGTGACAGTGTGGTGATTGATGAGAGTTGTTGATGATGCTGATGGATAGTTGCGTCGATATTGTTATTGATGCTTGTTTATAAGTTACAGCTGTATTGCGTGTGTGAGTCACCACGTCGGGTGATAAATACTGCGTTATTATCATTGCACGTCTTGTCGTTGATAATGCAAGGGCAAGAACCACAGAGGTTGAATCGGTGTGATTGCGTATTCATGAAACTAAGACATCTAGTTTCAGCATATTCTACGAGTCTTAAAGAACTCGAGTTTCCTTGGCTTCTTTTGCGAAGTTCGGTTTTACCTGTATAATGGAAAATTTTCACATATATGAAGAGAGACGTACTGTAATTTAGTGTCTTTGAACTTAAAACAAACACATATTCAAGATACATTACCTGTTGCAATGGAATTAGGGCAGACGTTCAAGGACATCTAATTTGCAAATAGATTTTGTACGGATATTGTCAATAAACCTAACATTTAACTTCAGTTTACAAAATGTAACGATCAATAACAGGTCGTGCACATGCTTAAAGTTGAATGTTTGCTACTGTTATTGGCAACGGTTGTTGAAAAAAATAAGCTCTTCCTACATAATCACCAGTCAATGATTAAGAAAATGCAATGACTAAAGAGAATGAAATTCAATAAAACAAACTTAAATGTTATGAAACAAGTTACAATGGTAGTCCTTTGTAATGGAAATCATTTTTCGATGATTCTGTCAGATTTTTCAATATAAGGAATCATTTGTAACTTATCTCATCGTCATATAAATATTCAGCAATTTGTCTAATGGCTAAATCACTTTTTATATCTTGTTAGAAAGGAAATAATAACATCATAACAATGAGCTTTAAAGTTTATGGTTGGAGAAGATTTTTTCCACATCTTAGAGTAGTTGAGGATTATGACATTGACTCTAATGATGAAACTTTATCTTCATTAGATAATAATTTAAACATTGAGATTCATAGAGTTAATCAATCTGAGAAAACTGATAAGAATGATAATGAAGTCATTTCTTCAGAAATTTCAATTAATTCAATTAATCAATTTAATCAATTAAAATCAAATTTACCATATGAATTAAGAGATGAAAATGGTCGTAAATGGTATAGTTTCTTTAATGAATATGAATATAGAATTAATAAAAAAAATAAAAAAAGATCAAAGAAAAATTGGTATAATTTATTATATCCAAATCATGCAAAACAATCAAAAGCTGAAAGACATTTACTTTATAAATTAGATCTTATCATAGGTTTATATTTTTTAATGTTATGTTGGTCAAAATCTCTGGATACAAATAATTTTACAAATGCTTACGTTTCAAATATGAAAGAAGATTTAAAGATGAAAGGTAATGATTATATTCATACTGATAATATCGCTAATGTCGGTGCAGTTGTATTTCAATTACCTTTCATGTATCTTTTACCAAGATTTCCTGCACATATTATTTTACCACTGATGGATATTGGTTGGTCTTGTTTTACTTTTGCTTGCTATAGAGCCAAGAGTCTAGGTGAATTACAAGCTTATAGATTTATTTTAAATGCGTTCGGTGCAGCTTATTATCCTGTTTCACAATATATTATGGGTTGTTGGTATGCCCCAGATGAAATTAGTTCAAGGGTTTGTTTATTCTTTTGTGGTCAATTATTAGGTGGTGTTACTTCGGGTCTTTTACAAAGTAGAATCTTTAAAAATTTGAATGGTGTCAATGGCTTAGCTGGTTGGAGATGGATGTTTTTAATTGATGCTATTGCAATTTCAATTCCAATAGGAATTATTGGATTCTTCGTTGTTCCTGGCATACCATCAAAATGTTATTCATTATTTTTAACTGATGAAGAAATTAAAATTGCAAGATTAAGAAATAAAAGAAATCAGATTGTTGATGGTATTGATAAGACTAAATTAAAATCAATGTGGAATTTAAAACTTTGGAAAAAAGTCTTTATGACACCGACATTTTGGATTTTAGTTATCTTTGATATTTGTTCTTGGAATAATATGACAGCATTTAGTGGATCTTATACATTATGGTTAAAATCAAATAAAAATTATTCTATTTCTCAGGTTAATACTTTAAGTGTCTTACCAGCTTGTTTAGGTTTTGCATATGTGTTTTTCTGTTCAATTGGTGCAGATATTTTCCGTTGTAAATGGATATTTATGGTATTTGCAGCAACAATGAATACAGTATCGTGTGCAATTTTAATTCGTTGGGATGTTAGTAGTGGTGCAAAATGGTTTGCATTTTTAACAACATATTTTAGTGTTTCTGGATCTCCATGTTTATGGTCATTTATTAATGATTTCTTAAGATTTGATCCACAAGTTAAAGCATTTACATGGATTGCCATTTATTCAATTTCGCGATCAACTTATGCATGGATCCCAAGTTTAGCATGGCAAACTATAGAGTCACCAAGATTTCACACAGGTTATATTGTCAGCTTAACATTTTCTACAATTTACGGTCTATGGACATTTGTTGTTTTGTTTTTTTATAAAAGAAATGAAAAGAAACATGCTTTAGGTAATGGTATTATTTTATATGATAGTAGTAAGGATGAAACTCCACCAGAGTTTATAGAAACATGTATGGAATTAAAAGACGATGGATATTATTATTTAAAGAAATAGTATTGTGTAATACATCAATATAAAATAGAATAGAATATAATATTATCTTGTTAGTGTCTTTAATAGCAACGAGCACATGACTTTTTTTTCACTATGGTTTTTGATAAGGTTATTCGTTAGTATTCTTGATAGTCAATTTTACAAGAAACTGGTTATAGTCATTAGTTGAAAGAATTTTATAAGACAATTATGTCTAAATTCCTAGAACGAAATAATTAAAGAAAACACTTTAGTTCAACCCATGATTAGCATAATTGACAATGACCTAAATACTTTAGTAAATGATACTTCCATTACGAAGTCGAAGATTGCCAGGTCACAAAGGTTACCAACAAAACAACTTCAAAGTTTTTTCGTAAAACAACATCAATTAGTAAAAAATTATTTAAGTTAAAACATATCGAGATTGTTGATAATCAAAGTGGAAAATTTTTTAAGACTTATTCAGTAATTGACCGTAAATATCTTACAAATGAATGATGAAAAAAAATGTAAAAATATATCACTTTTATATTTGAAAGTACTAGAAGAATCTCATATAAAATCAGCAATAGTTGAAACATCTTTTGGAAAGTTAGGATTTACGGTAATTGCAAAGTACCAAAAATTTTTTAGACTTACTTGATATGCAAAAAAATAATAACCAACATTCTAAATCTGATCTGAAAAAATGTTTCTTGACTAAAAACATGAAACAAACTTTAATCGATAAGTTGTCTTCAAAACAAGCTTGTCAAACAGAAATTTATCTAATTATAAATTGGGCATTTCAGCATATTTATAAGGAACTAAAGAGCTAGTCCCAATACGTTGTGTAAGGGTGATTTACTATTACTTAATACTACAATATGCATTATTATTTGTTTATTTATTTACTACTATACAATTAATTACGACTACCCTTTCCCGCAGAGAGTCTCAGCTGTTAAGTAACATGCCGTTTTAATGTAACGGCAAAATGTATCTAATTCTTTCATTTCTTTCGAAATTATTACTATAAGTCAATTTCTCCAATGGACCATACCTCGACATTCTTAAAAAGTTATTCCAATACCTGGTTTTTGTATTAAGATACAGCCAACATGTATGGGAGATGGGATTCTGACCCAAATACTTTATCTAATGCGATAGTTGATGTTGACATGAAATTTCAAAATACTATAAGGGACGTTTTAAGCAAAACAATTTTAGTTTCACTTGTAATCGATAGTTGGACAGACACTGCAAATAGAAAGTTCTTTTTTTGGTTATTGCCACTTTTGTGACAAATTTGAACAATCTAGTGAATATTTCTAGGGATATCGTTTCAAAGTTGAGTAAAAATAACAATGGTGAATTACAATGTAAGAGTTTTTCTTTCTTCGAAACCGTTTAAAAGTGCCCCTGAAACAGGTGAAAATTTGGCAAACTGGATCTTGGAAATTACTGAACATTATGGCATCAGTGAAAAAAAGTTTTTAAGATAATTTCGAACAAAGTCTTGGTAAATCTGAAGTTAATTCGAGTTCTTTATTCAAAATTGAAACCAAGGTCACCTTTATTACGGAGAACAAACGAAATTTTTCATTTGAACTGTATGGCCCATTTGGAAAATCGAGTAATAGTCATAATTTCAAAGGCATTGAAGGAATTGGATACCTTTTGTGGTGATTTTATTACAAAATTATGTGTCAATATTCACACAGATATCAAGTTGAAACATGCATGGTCAAAGTATTTTAATTTTCTGAATTTAGGTTGCATTTTTATTACTATAAAGGCAGCCCCAAAACTTGTTGATTTCGTTGAAAATAATAGAAAATATATACTTGAGAGTGATTTACCTCTATTTTTTTTATTCAGAAAAGGAATTAGATGATATTGAGATATTTTCCAATCAGTTTCAAAAAGATTCTGCAAATTCAGCTGTTTTTGAATGTTGATATTTTAAAATGATTGGAAAATATCTCAATGACATTGAATTAATGGCCAATTTTGGTTTAATGATGGTCAAGCTATTAAGTCTTTTGATCTTTTTTTCTAAAATTTGACAAATTGGACAATAATCAAGTATCCTTATGCAAACTTTTTATTTCTGCCAATTTATATTTTAAAAAAATGGAATGGAAAACGAATCGACTCAACCGTTAATTTAATTATGGATTTTCTTAATCCTTTTTCTATGGGAGATTTGGTTTCATCATATCACCCAATTGATGAAAAACCTAAGGTCCTTGAAAAAGTTGACTACTTTTTCAAGAATTATTTTTCAAATCCACATTGTTCTTTCAACTTTGATAAATCA
Organism: Jamesozyma gamospora; assembly: GCA_030462905.1. Classification (NCBI taxonomy): domain Eukaryota; kingdom Fungi; phylum Ascomycota; class Saccharomycetes; order Saccharomycetales; family Saccharomycetaceae; genus Jamesozyma; species Jamesozyma gamospora. The sequence continues at coordinate 13,657 of JAMSGN010000305.1, forward strand.
TACTTAGGGAACATCAATCAAAGTGAAAATGAAAACTTTTATGTTACAAAGCAAAACCAAAAATGAGTTTGAAAATTATATCTTTAAGAGAAATCTAATAAGGTTCCTAAATCGGTTAAAGAAGCAAGTTTAATGCCTTATAATTTTGGATAGATAGACGAAAGTCCTTTCCAGAATTAAGTAAACTGGCACTAGCTCTACTTTTTTCCAAATCTATAAGTACTGATATCGAAAGAGTAATTACTATTTGTGAAAAAATCATTGAACATCGAGAAAGATTGGGGGATTCAACATTTGAAGCCTGTATCAGAATTCGGTTGATTCGTTTGGAATAAAGTCTTCAAAAAACAATAAAGAGAATCCAGAAGAATTATTATATGAATTCATTGATGGTTAAAACCCCATTTTCATTACTGTTGTATGTTTAAACAATGTAATAGTAAAAAAAGTTAAATAACAACTCTTTTTTTTGGTGTATTTTTGATAAAAAGTGAGTTGGAAAAGGACTAAAAATGGAACAAAAAATGTTAACACGAAGTTCAATCAATTTGAAATTTAGCCAGATGAAACCTACGGCACCAAATACTCCAAAAATGCAATATTTCATAAAATAAAACCATTCCATATAATGAAAAATAAAATATCTCCTAGTTACTTTTTTAAATAGCAAAACAAATGTAAATCTCTCATCTTTTATAGAGTATAATCTATATTCGTAAAACCATTTAGTTTAATTCTTAGTTAATTTTGCGTTATCATCTGTCAATTGTATGGTATTTGATTGATAATCAATGATA
>JAMSGN010000306.1:0-14433 GCA_030462905.1 Jamesozyma gamospora
GTGGTAAGGATTCATTTTTTAATATCTTCCATTGTTTGAAGAATGGTCATGAATTAATTGCTTTAGCTAATTTATATCCTTCAACGAATCAACAAGAACTTGATAGTTTTATGTTTCAAACCGTTGGCTTTGATATTGTTTCTCAATATACCAAATGTATAGCTGACGTTCCTTTATTTAGACAAGCAATAAATGGAAATACATCCAAAAATATTGATTTGAATTACGTTAAAACTGAGGACGATGAAATTGAAGAATTATATGTTTTATTGAAAAAAATCAAAAATCATTTTCCAGATTTAGAAGCGGTTAGTGTTGGTGCCATATTATCTTCTTATCAAAGAACCAGAGTTGAAAATGTTTGCAACAGGTTAAATTTAAATGTATTAAGCTATTTATGGCAAAGAAATCAATTAGATTTAATGAATGATATGTGTATTATGTCCAAAAATGACAAAGATTTAGAATCAGCTAATTGTGCAAAATTAGATGCGAGAATAATTAAAGTGGCTGCCATTGGTTTAGATGATTCACATCTCGGAAAATCGTTACCACAAATTTTCCCAATTATGACTAAGTTAAACAAAATGTATGACGTCCATATATGTGGTGAAGGTGGAGAATTTGAGTCATTGGTACTCGATGCTCCATTCTTTAATAAAGGGTATTTGAAGTTAAAATCCATAGATTTAAGTAATTCCGATAACAACAAAAACAATGATGGTGTATTCAATGCCAGATTAATTGTTGAATTTAAAGAAAGAACATTACCAAGTAATCATTTACAAACACAATTGGATTTACTTCCTACTTCTCCTGTACTTGACCAAAAATGGACCGAATTATTAACAAATTTAAAAGATCAAATTACAATTTTAAATAATGATAAAAATTTAAAACCTGAATTTAATCTTCCAATTTTTAAAATTGAACCTTCAATCAATAAAGTTGGAAGTATTTTATACATTTCCAATCTTAGATCAGTTTCTATTACTCCGTCTGTGAAAGAACAAACAAAAGATATATTCAATCAATTAAACTCAATTTTAAAAAAACGTAACCTTTTCCCATCTCAAATATTATATTCATCATTAATTTTGTCTGATATGTCAAATTTCAGCATTGTTAATGATATTTATAATGAATTTTTTGACACATCAAAATGGGGCCCATTACCTCCTTCAAGAGCATGTGTGGCTTCTAATAAAATTGGAAATGACATTTATGTGCAATTATCAATAGGTATTGATCTCAGTGCAAATATAAACGAAAAGTCAAATGTTCTTGATGTGACTTTTACTTCAGATTTGATCAACTTAAATTCTAACAAAGATGGATTACATGTTCAAGGTATTTCTTATTGGGCGCCTTGTAATATCGGTCCTTATTCACAAGCAATTTGGACAAAAGATGATTTAAATAGAGTTAGCTATATAAGTGGTCAAATTGCATTAATTCCAAAATCTATGTCTATGGTTGATGAAAAAAACTTACTTTTACAATCAGTACTTGCATTGAAACATTTTGATACTTTAAAAAATACTATTGATTGTAAAAATCAACTATTGATGACATGTTTTATCTCAGATGATGATATGCCTGGAGTAGTTAGTAAAGCCTGGAAATTGTATTGTACTGACATGTCATACGAATCAGAGATATGGATGGAGAAAAATGATGATCCTTTTGAATGTTTAATTGTAGTCAAAGTTTCCCAATTACCACGAAATGCTTTGTGTGAATGGGGTGGAGTATCATGTAAATCCCTAGAGGTTTTTGATGATGATGAAGATGAAGAGTCTAGTTTAGAAGAAAATTTGGATAATGATTTCACTACAAAACTAAGTTTTAAGGATATGTGGCACGATATTTCTGTGGTAAATGCTGATAAAAAGAGACATTTTATTACATGTTTTTTTAACACAGACAAGGATTTATTATCATTACTAGAGAATTGTACAGATATGATTCATATTACTCTTTATTTCAATCCACAAGCAGTACAAGAAATTTTGGAATCTTTAACCAAATACGGACAAATTATAGAATTTTTCCCTGTCGACAAAGTCTACAATTACAAAGGTTTGGAACAACGTTATGCACTTCATATCAGAAGTTGATAGAAAAAATTATAACGGCAATTTTTAAAATATGTGAAGATTTTTATACATTTATAGATTTAACTAATAAATAATGACTTACTTTATCTCTTTTTTTTTTCTCGTACTTTTGCTTGTTTCAAGTTAAAAAGTTGATGAAAAAACTCAAACATTTTAAAAAAAAGTGAGATTCTCGTTGAAAAAAACAGAGATAAAAATGTTACAGAAACAATTTAATTTAAAGAAACAGCTATAAACAAACAATAAAAGCTTGTAAAGTAAATAACATATATTTATAATATCTTAGACGTTTTATTAATTTATTCGACCCAAAATTTACTGTGGTATCAAAAAACAAAACTTACCGTTTTATTGAAATACACTAATGAATATTGACAATGAAGAATATAGAGAAAATGCCAGAAAAGTAATAGAACTTGCTAATATGGCCATGATGACCGACGAATCCCAAGACCCAGATTATGTGCGGATGGTTATAGAACGTAAATTTAGACAACAGTATAGAACTTATTATACGAATAATGCATCGTTAGAATCATACAGATATGATTTAGTACCTTTGAAACATTTGAACGAATATCTTCCGGAATATAACTCACTGGTACACTTTTTTTGTGCCCTACAGGATGGCCTGATTAGAGCCCAAAAGTACAATATTCCAACTACGTATGAAGACTCAGTTTTGTTTAAGAGACGGTTTACTGAGTCCCCAGGTGACATGGAAGACTTTATAAAAAAAGCTTTCTTAAATAATTCTGAACATATAAATGACAAGCAGGTGAGAGATTTTGCTTGGAAGATGTATGACATGAATGAAAAACCTGACAATGATCAACAAGATACAAATAACCAAACTTTATCAAAAACCAACCAACAAAACATAACGGAACCTTTACAAAAAGAAAGTGAGGTTCATTTAAACAATTATAGTTCAAGTGACGTATCTAAATCCATAAACGAAAAAGGTCAGGCAAAAGACAGTAATTCTATTGAACTTTCTAAAAACAACGAAAAAAATCTGGGTGATTATGCAAATTCAATTTTGAATTCTGTTCTGAATGAGTTTAATAACTCTGTTGAAAGTACAGAAAACAATTTGAAACGACACCCTGAAACATTGCAATCAAAATTTACCAAGAAACCCAAGAACTCACCTAAAGAAGAACTCATCGACAGCGTGCAAAATAGTACTGTAACTGTAAAAAGATTATTAGGTGATGAAATTAATACAAAATCAAAAATTTTTAGAGATAATATTCCTGAAAAAAATTTTTTTCCCGACGATTCAAGAAATATTGACAATAGAGGAAATCAAGTACAAAGTACTTTATCAGAGCCCGATCATATAAATAATGTGAAGGGAGTTTCAGATAGTACTAATGATTTAAAGAATGTCAATAATCTGAAATTAAACACTAGCTCACAAATGGTAAATAAAGATATTAATGAAAACACCATAAAAGCATTACTCGAAATTGAAAAAAATCTTAACGCTAGTAAGGGAAAAACACAGGAAAAATATCCTTCAAATGATTTGAATGCGAATTCACCAAAGGTACAAGAAGCCCTCGAAATAATCAAATTAATGTCCCAAACATTAAAACAGAAACAAAATAATTCTTTGAAAATTTTTAAGAAGGATGAAAAAGTGAAAGATAATGTGAGTGATAATAATAATAATAATAATAGTAATAATAATAATAATAATAATAATAGTAATAGTAACAACAATGATTATGATGATCCTGTTAATAACAATAAAATCCATACTGAAACAAAAATCTCAATTCCCAAAACTAAAAATGACTCTACTGAGTGTAATGTGATCAAAAAGCCTAAGTTGAATGAAATTAATTCCAAAGACGTTAAAGCTGAGTTAACTACCAATAAACCAAGACCAGACAGTTGTTCTAAAAATATTCCAAGTCAAAATAATTCCAATTCAACCCAAGCAAGTGACTTACACAAAGAAACAGACTTTAATGTTGAAAATGATAATTCGAGATCCAGTTTTATGCAATTCAAGAGTAAAAATATTTCCAAGACAAATGAATTGAAAGGTGACAAAAAAGATTCCCTACCTAAAGAAAAAAAATCTGTCATGGCCTCAGAAAAGACTATTTCAGAAAAAAAAAAAGAATCATCTCCACCTTCTGAAGCAATCTCGTCTTATCGAAACTTCGATAAGCAGATAGTTTCCGATATGGACACTCCTGGGAAAACACACACAAACACGACTAAAGACTTCCCAATTAATAGATCAAGGCCAGCTTCCAAAAATAGTCTTTTAAATAGAGTTGACATAACAAAACCCTCCCTAAATATTGAGAACTCAGTTACAAGTTTGTCTAGAACTACTTATTCTTCCAATACCAATTCATCTCTACCACTAAGTGCAAGGATCGGTGTCTCTTCTCGATATTCAAATTCTAAACAATTTAATACAGAAGCATTACCTACGAAACCTAGAAATCATATTTTTGAAAATACAAATTCTTCACCACCTAGTAGATATCACAATGGAAATGATAAGGAATATGTTAATCCATTGAGTGCTAGGATGGCTCTAGAAGCTCCAAGGTATAATCCTTCAAACTCAAATCAATTTCATGAGACCGAAAATTCTAGGTTTATGAATCATAGATTTGAGAGTCGATATTCATCGAATTCCTATGATTATAATGTAAAATTTGATCAAGGATTTCGGGATGATAATGAATTTACAGATTACAATAAAACTGACGAACGTCTTTATAAGAATGAAGATCGTAACTATCGTGATAAATATGAATATGACCAAGATAAAGAATTTTTGGAAAATAATGAGTCTTCAAGATATATGAATTCAAGGTCAAGAAAATCTAGATCTTCAGATACAGCAAACAGATTTAGAGGAGGTAGAGGAAAACCACCAAAATCATTGAGAAGAATGAATGATCTTGAAAGAAAATACGATTTATAAATGAAAAAAAAAAAAAAAATGAGAGAGAAAATTTAAATATATTGTTACGACACAAAACCATATCTTTTAATAAAGTACATAAATGGATATTATTTTAAATAAAACCACCAGAAAAGGCTAATGACCAAGTTAAACTTTGACCATTATCTAAATGATTTCTATTGAAATTTGAATCATTAAAAAAATTATAAGATTTTAATGGATCGAAAAGAGCCACATTTAACATTATTATACCTTTCCAACCATCGTTAACTTGATCAATTATTGGTTCTAATTTTTGTTGCCATTCTTGTTTTACGAAATCTGGGGATCTGATGAATGATGATGGTGGAATAATTGGTATAGCATGAATCATTTGAATATATTCTAATTTATTACCAAAATATGTTGTATGATCAATTTTATTTTCAAAGAATATACCACTAACTTTATTTGAAATAAAAATTTTTGGTTGTGTAGTATTATTATCATTATATAAAAAATAATGATTTAATGATGTCTTAAGAATACCAAGTTGTAAATTACCAATATTAATTAAATTTTGATCTTCAGTAACTAAACCCCATAATTTAATGGCATAAGAAGCGTTAACATCTTCGGAACTTGATTCTTCATCTTTACCATCACCACTTTCAAATAAACCTTTAGCCCAAGAATGTCCATTAAACCAATCAAAAGATCTAAATACTGGGAAAAATTGATCATTTGTTGATGGATTTGCATAATCTCTTAATAAAAATTCAACCCATGATTTATTTAAATTTAACCATTGAAAATTATTATTATTAATTTGTGAATCGATAATTGCAATAATTGAAGCTGAAATAATATGATAACTATAATGAAAATGATGATCATTATAATATGAATTACCAAAATCTTGTGATTGATTACCTGATGATATAATACCACCCCAAGTCTTATCATAAACTAAAGGTAAAATTTGTTTATTATCAATGAATCTTTGAATAGCGGTTTTCAAATTTGGTAATAATTTTTTTGTTAAATTATTATCTTTAATAATAAAATGACAAACGTATAAAATCCATGAATATTTAGCTAAAATTTTACCTGAAAAATACATTGAGTCTAAATTTGATTCATTAATAACATCACCATTAACTTCGAATTCTGCAGCTTTTCTTATTGATTCAATAACTTTTGATGAATAATTTAAATGTTTATTTGGTATTGTAGTGAAAGGATTAAAATTTAATTGTTTATTTGGAATTTCAATTTCCATTTCTAATTCGTTTGTTATATAACCTGTCATTAAACCATATACAGTTGAATCTAAATAAGAATTAATTTTTCTATTTTTAATTTTTGAAGTTAAATTATCATTATGATGTGGTAAAGCATAAATTAAAGTATTATTATTATTATTATTATTACCTCTTGTATTATAAATTAAATTATAGGTAGCAGTATTATTTTCATTATTAATTTTTGATTTTAATTGAACATCGATGGGATAACAATTTATAGCATTATCAATTGAAGGATTAGTTTCTGGAATAATTTGAATAAGACAATTATTAATGGGTTTATTTGATTGAATTGTATTATTATCAATTAATAATAATTCAAAATCATTATCAAATTTTGAAATGAAAATTGTCCATATAATATTATTCTGTAATAAAACATGATATTTTTTCATATTTAAAATATTTGAATTTATTAAATTTAATGATTTAAAACCAATTTCTGATTTAATTAAGGGACAAAGATTATAATAAATTGCTGTGATAAAACCCATACCTTGAACTAAAGGAAACCAAATAAATTGATTATCATTTAATTTAATTTGTAATTGTATAGATAAATTTTTAACATCAGTGAAACCTAATTTAATATTATTATTTAAAAATTCTTTTGAAGTTAAAATAAATGATTTAATATTAGTTGGTGCGAAGAAAAATTGTGGTGGTGAATTTTTAGTATCGAATACGAGTTGTTCTTTTTTAATATGATTAATTGCTAAACCTAAATCTTTGACAAACCAAAGTGAATAAGGATGAGTCCAAATTGGATTTGTTTGATTACCTAATAAGATATTACCATAAAATTTATTTGTTTCAATGGAAGAAGTTTTATTTAAATTTTCTGGTAATGGAATATTATGAATTATATGTTTAAAATTATATGATAATGGATCGATTAAAGAAATAGGTTTATTAAAATCAATAAAATCTTGTGAATTATTTCCATTTGAAATTGAAAATAATTCTAATTTGTTATTGATAATGTCTAGAGAGTTATTTCTTGAAGAAATTCTTGATGATGAATTTGATCTTGATGGTAACTGTGGTGGGGAAGAAGTATTCAATTTTTTATAATTTCTAGCAGGTAAACTTGGAACTGTGTCTGTATTAACATTTGAAATGGAAACTCTTGGAGGTAATTGTGGAGAAAATTGTTGATCTATGGACTCCATATTAATTCTGGGTGGTAACGGTGGTATGGTGTGTGATTCGTTATTTGACATGGGATCACATTCAGTATACGGTGGAGGTAATTCATCAGAGATATCATTATGAACGTAATTTCTTGGAGGAAGTGGGACAGGTGGTCGTTGATAACTCATTTTGACACTGACAGGACAAGTTTGGAGAGTTTTGTGATTTCAATTGTTTTGTTATCTATTTATATTTATATTCTAAAATTTAAAAGAAACGTGGAGTTGGGAAACCCTAAGGGCTTGTGGTGAGGGCTTTCCAGGGCTTTGTTGATGCAATTTTTAAAAGTGAAAATATTTTTTTTTGATTTTCAAAGAAACGACTGGAAACAATTATTTGTTTTTCAAAGATTGGATGAGAATTTTGTTTGTAATTTGAAGTGGAACAAAGATGAAACAAGTCGAAGGAATACCTTTGATTACTATAAATCCATTATTACAAGAACAAAGACTTATTTGTTTAATATATCATAGAAACAAAAATCAACATCATATGGCAATATGGTGGAAACAAATTAATATTTTGAAAAGAATCTTGTCAAAAGTTATTAATATCTTTTATGATTATAAGAATCAAAGATATTATAAGAAAATCAATAAATTAAAATTAAATAATTTACATTCATTATTAAAAAAATTTTTCATGAAAAATTTGAAAAAAATGTATTATGAATTTAATGGTATAATTACTTTAGGTCAATTTGTTACATTAGGTATAATTTTAATTGGTAATTTAAGTCGTGTATATAATTTATTTAATCAAATTTTTAAATTTTATAAATTTGAAAAGATTTCAATGAATATTATTAAAGAGAATATTATTAAAGAAGATGTAATAGGACAAGAAACTTTAGAGTTAATTAATAATGAAGAAATTGGTGAACAAGTTGGTGAACAAGTTGATAATTTAAAATCTAATGTTGAAATAAATAAAATTGAAACTATTAAAAAGAATAAGAAAAAATCTAAGAAAAGGAAAAAATCTGCAATAGATGATATTTTTGGTTAATTTAGAATTTTATTAAATTTATTTTATATACATATAATAATAATCTAAGAATCATTTCCATTTATTATTGTTTCAGCCCATAAAGGTAATACAAATGATGACGAATGAATTAATGGATTATAATACTAAAATAATGATTGGTCATTTTCATTTGGTAATCTAATGTGTTTTGTTAAATTTAATGATTTATTTGGTGAACAAACTAATAAACCTAATTGACCAGAAGTATAACTTGGTACCATTGTATAACAATATTTTGTATTAATGAAAATTTTTTTAATATTTGTTATTAAATTTTTTAAATAATTTAAATTTAACCAAACATTTTCAGATGCTTGTGTTATAATTATACTATTTTCATCATTTAATGCATTTTTCAATAAATTAAAATAATTTTCATGAAAGAATGCTTCAGCTGGACCTTCAGGATCTGAACTATCAGTAATAATAATATCAAATTTATTTTTAGGATCATTTTGTAAATCTTTTAAAAATTTAAAACCATCACATAATTTAATATTGACTCTTGAATCGTTTAAACAACAAGACATATTTGATAAAAATTTACGTGATAAATTTATAACAGTTTCATCTATTTCAACCAAAGTAATATTTTCAATATCTTTATGTTTTGCAACTTCTCTAACGACACCACCATCACCACCACCAATGATAAGAACTTTCTTAGGATTTTCATGTAAATATAATGGAATATGTGATATCATTTCTTGATAAGCAAACTCATCTTTTTCAGTACATTGAATGATACCATCAAGTACCAAGACATTACCATAAGTTGTACTCTTAAATACAAGAATATCTTGAAATTCACTATGTGTATGATAAAGAATCTTTTCAACTTTTAATGTAAAAGCTTGACCTGGGAAAGATTTATCATTAATTTCTCTAAACCAACCATCAACGATAGAAGGATGAGAGAAATTTTCATCAAAGATTTGATTTTCAAATGACATGATGATAAGTATATTTCTGTTTGATTTTTTAACAAAAAATTTTACAGATTAATTAGTTTTAAATGTTCTTTGTTTTATAAGATTTTTCGTTCATTATGAAAAATTTTCCAACAGAAAAAACATTTTAGCAAAAATTTTTCATAATGATAAAATCAAATATAGTAAGAAATATTCATTAAATATGGATGATGGTGATGGTAGATTGTCCTTGAGTGAGGAATCTGTCAAGAACGAAGCGTTGTTTAAAGGTTTATCAACCAAAGAATTGTTACAACAATCTCAACAATTGCAAAGAGACATTAATCGTATCTTCAATAAGTTTTCAGATATTAACAGACAGATTAGAATCGATATTGATGATTTCTGTAGTATTTACGAAAATAGCACATCGAATATCAATGCAACAAGATCAAAATAATAACAATATCTTATATATAAAAAACAAACAAACAACTGTATATAACACATAGATACGTAAAACATAATAATATACAATTGTAAAAACAATATAATAATATACAATTGTAAAAACAACATAGTAATATACAATCAAATCAACATAATAATATACAATCAAATCAACTCATCTTCTCGAACTATTAACATTTTTACGTGGCCCACGAATAGGTGGAGTTGGTTTCAACTGAACTCCCTTCTTAAACAATGGTGCGTTCTTTAACATATCAGGCAGTACAAAGAATCTTATATGCGATCCTCTAACAAAGACATGGTCCATCTTACTAACTTTCCCACTATCACGGCCCATTATCGTCACATCTCTTAGTTGAACATTCATATTATCTTCACTTTCCATCAGTTTCCCACGATACGTTTCACCAGAACTCAACTCCAGCGAAACAACATGACCTTGTGCTTCATTCAACAGTTTCATTGGAATGCTACTCATCTTGAATTTTATACTTGTTTCACTATGTTTTTATTTGGTATTTTTAAAGCTTTTCTTTATATTCATTCAAAATTATAAAATCAAGTTTATCTCAAAATTATTTTCAAAATTGAAATTTGAAAATTTACCTTCAATGAAAACAACTCGTTAAAGAAACATCATCGACACAAGGAAATGGAAGTTCTTATTGAACATGTCCAGTTAGATTCTATTAAGAAAATTAATAACAACATTTGTTCTTTACAAGTTAAATCAAATTTTTTCGTGTTTGCTTTAAAGGATGGTAATATTTTCATCATCGATTTAGATAAACCATCAGTAATTAATAATTATAAGATTACTTTGTTGAATGATTTTAATAATAATGATCAATCAGTTTCTGAAAAAATTTTAAACATTTGGCTTAATGAAAATTGTTCAAAATTATTTATAAAGACAAATTTTGCCAATTATTTCTTACTTGATATCAATTTATTCTTATCAAATAAAGATAAAAAAATTAATTGTTTATTTTCATTGAAAAATTTAATGAAAAAAAATTATGATATTAAATTTGTTCAATGGTTTAATAATTCAAATATTTTATGTTCAACAAATTTAGGTCAAATTTTAATATTAGAATTTAATGAAAGAAATGATTTAAAATTAAATATCGTTAATAATAATTTTTTCAAAAAAAATTTAAATAAAATTGATGGTTTATTATTTAATGAAATTACAAATAATTTATTAATTGCAACTAGAAATAAACTTTTCCTTTGGTCAAATAATGATTCAAAAATTTCACCATTTGATTTATTAAAATTAAAACCAACAGAAATTGAAGATTTTAATCATTTACAACAAGATAATGAAATTTCAAATAAAAAAATTTTCACTTCTTTTAATAATAATTTATTTGCATGGTTAACAAATTCTGGTATTGTTTACGGTAACATTTCATCAAATAATAATTTAAATAAGAAATTATTAAGTAATGCAAAAATTTTATTAAATATTGAATTACCAAATATTCAAAATAATTCTATGATAAAAGATATAATCTTAACAGATTTTCATTTAATTATTTTAAGAGAATCAACTATAACTATAGTTAATCAATTAAATAATAAAATTGAATATCAAGAATCAATAATTTCAAATAAATTAACAACTCTTAAAGAAAAATTTTTAGGTTTAACATTTGATGATAAAAATAAAACATTTTGGTGTTTTTCAAATTTAAATATTTATGAAATTATTATTAATAATGAATCAAAATCAATTTGGAATTTACTTTGTCAACAAAATTTATTTGATAAAGCATTAATTTTACCAAATTTAAATTCATATGAAAAAAATTTAATTGAATTTTATAAAGGTAATTATTTATTTGATATTGAAAAAAATTTTAATGATGCTTCAATAGCATATTCAAATTCAAATTTTGTTAGTATAACAACAATAACTTTAAAATTTATTAATAATAAAAATTTATCTTGTTTACATAAATTTATTTTATTAAAATTAAATTTAATAAATGAAAAAAATAAAATGACAAAAATTTTATTATCAAGTTGGATTATTTGGAATTTTATGAAACAATTAAATTATATTGATGAAAATATTAATTCAATTGATAATAATGATAAAAATTGGAATGAAATTAAAAATCAAACTCAATTACAATTTAATAAATTTTTAAAAGATAATTTAATTAATATTGATGAAAAGACAACATATCAAATTATTTCAAATCAAAATAGAAAAATTGATTTACTATTTTTCGCAAATTTAATTAATGATTATGAATATGTTATATCATATTGGATTAAACAAGAAAATTGGTATGAATCATTAAAAATATTATTAAAATTTCAAGATACAAAGACTGTCTATAAATATTCAACTATATTATTAATTAATTCACCTGATGCAACAATTAATACATGGATGAAAATTAAAGATATCTTACCAATTAAATTATTACCATCAATTTTAACTTTTTTCACAAATTATCAAAAGAAAAAATTTTTTTCAAATAATGATGAAAAAAATTATGCTTTAGTTTATTTATTATGGTATATTGAAGAAAATAGTAATAATATAAATTTAATTCCACCACCAATTCTTTATAATACTATTCTTTATATGATGATTACTGGTGGAACTGATAAAAATAATCAAAATGATAAAGATATTATAAATTTTTTAGAAAATTATGAAAATAAATATGATTTAAATTTTATATTAAGATTAAGTTTAAAATTTAAAAAAATTAAAATTTCAATCTTTTTATTAACAAAATTAAAATTATTTGAAGATGCAATAATAATTATAATTAAAAATGATATGATTAATGAAGCTAAATATGTAATTAATCAAATCGATTCAAATAATAATGATAATGAAATTATTAATGATAATAATAATAATAATTTTAATGATAATTTTAAATTGAAAAAAAAACTTTGGTTAAGAATTTCAAAATATTTATTATCAAATAAAAATTCAAATACTAATAATGATATTAAATCTTTAATAAATTCAATTATTATTGATTCTGATGGAATTATTGAAATTAAAGATTTATTACCTTTATTTAATGAATTTATTACCGTTGCAAATGTTAAAGAAGAATTAATTAAAAATTTAGAAATTCATAGTGATAAAATGAATAATATTTCAAAAAATATTAAAGATTCAATTAATTTAAAGAAAAAAATTAAAATTGAAATTAATAATTTTAATCAAAATTTTAATATTATTGAATCTGGTAAATCATGTTGTCATTGTAATAAATATTTACAAAATAGAAAATTTTTAATTTTTCCTTGTAATCATTGTTATCATAAAGATTGTCTAATAAAATTAATCTTAAATTCAAATGATTTTAATTTAATAAGTCAAATTCAAACTTTAACTAAAAAAATTACTAAAAATAATAATAATATAACTAATAATGGAATAAATGATTATAATAACAAGTTAAATAAAGAAATTGAACAATTAATTACATCAAGATGTTACTTATGTAGTGATATGAATATTGATAAAATTGATGATCCATTGAAAATTAATGAAGAAGAAGTAAAGAATTGGAATATATAAAAAATGCTTTAAATAATAAAAAAAAAAAAAAAAATATACGTTATAAAATTTTTAAATGAATTAAAAAAAAAATTTTTCTTCATTTAACAAAAATCATAACTTGAAGAACTTCTTCTTGCCCAAGAATTAACATTCCATTTAATAATACCATAATCTGTACCAATAATTAATGAACTACCATCATTATCTTCAACCCAATTTATACCTGAAATATTATTTTCTTCAGTTGAACTAAAATTAATATTATCATCAAATCCACTATAACCTGTCATATTATTAACAAAATTTCTTGTATCATAAAGTGTTGAAGAATCAATTTCTTGATTATTAAAAAAATGATTTATTGAACCTTCAATATGTGATGAATTTGAATTATTATTATTCGTTGTATCATCATCAAAAAGATTAAAATCAGAATCTGACTGTGAATCATCTTCATTATTATTTCTTGTTCTTTCTGATAAAGAATTTTCTAATATATCATTTGGTTCAATTGAATAATCTGAATGATTTTCATAATTTGATAGATTATTATTCCAATTTGTAGCAGTAGAAATTCTTCTAATATTAAATATTGAATCTTTAATTAAATTTTTGTTTATATTATTACGATTTCTATTAAAATTATGTGCTAATGATATTGAAGATGTATTTCTTGAATTAAATGCAGAATTTGTTAAATTTGATGACGATGACGAATTTGATGAAGGATTAAAAATTGATGTTGAACTATTATTATTATTATGATAAGTTGTATTTTGTAAAAAAATATTTGATAATTTATTTGCAGCTTTTGGATAAGGTAAAATTTTTGGTTGTAAAAATTTTAATGGTAAATTATTTGCAATAGTAATTAATGGATTTAATTCATTGAAATTTTTCAATTTATTATTATTATTATTTTTTAAAT
>JAMSGN010000307.1:0-14298 GCA_030462905.1 Jamesozyma gamospora
ATATGTATTATATACAGTGTGTGTGTGTGCTGTCTAAGAAAACGGCGTACCCCGTGTTTATTCTAGGGGTGGAAGCTGCACTGCGCTGCACGTTCCTGTGGCGATCGTTTTGCTGCTTGAATAACAGAATAGCAATTTCAACTGAAACGGAGTTGAGTTGAGTTGGATTGAATTGAATCGAATTGAATGGCAAACCGATCAAGGAGAGTCTTGACCAAACGTGAAACAACACCAGCAGCGGCAGCGGCACTCTCGCACGTAACACCAGACAGCACACACACACACTGTATATAATACATATTGTTGGATCGTGCGTCGATTCGTTGTTTGGTCGTAGTTCTATACACTTGTCACCGCCACCACCTTGTTATTCTCATGTAGGAGTGTGTTCTTTAACGCCCATAAACCTATAAAACTTGTAACAATTTATTGTTCTCTCCGTTTCACAACGCGGCATCGAAAAAAAAAATTAACAAACAAAATTTGTTAATGGCTTTGCTTAGCAATGAAAAAAAAACACACTGATGAAAAAATATACACGTTTTTAAAGTAATTAATATTAACTGAATAGATTAACAGAAGATAAAGTAAAATATTAAAGATGAGTCAAGATATTTTACAGGATTTATTGAAAAAACATCGTAAAGAGAAAAAAGATTTACAAAATAAAATTACAAGCATGAAAAAACAGGCAACAAAATCAAAAAGAAAAGAAATTAATTCAAAATGTCAACTATTAGAAAATGAATTATCTTTAAAACATGAAAATGAAATTAAAGATTTAAATACTGATAATGACGATACTAATACCGATGATAATAATGAAACCGATCTTGATGAAATTACACCTGAAAAATTATTAGCTCAATTAGAATTATCAAATGATTCAATTACTCCAAAGGAAAATATAATACAGCAAGAACAACCAAAAAAGAAACGTCGTAATAGACAAAAAGAAAAATTAGCTAAGAGAGATCAAGAAATTTTAAAAATTAAAGAACAAGCAAAAATTGAAGCAATGAATCAACCAAATTTACAAGAAATTGAAAAAAGTTTAATTAATAACTTATGTCAAATTAATAATTTAAAAGAATTCGATATTAAACCAGATGGTCATTGTCTCTTTGCATCAATTTTAGATCAATTAAATTTACGTCATTCAAATAATAATAATAATTTAAAGGATTTAGATGTCTATAAATTAAGATCTTTATCATGTAATTATATTAAAGAAAATGAAAATGATTTTTTACCATTTTTATACGATGAAAAAAATTCAAAATTAATTAATATTAATGATTATATTTTAAAAATGGAAAAGACATCAAATTGGGGTGGTGAAATTGAAATCATTTCTTTGTCAAAAATTTTTAATTGTCCAATTACAATCTTTTTCAGTGATAGATTAAAACAAACTTTTAATGAAAATTCATTAAATCCTGAATTAAAATTAGTTTACTATAAACATTATTATACGTTAGGTGAACATTATAACTCGTTACATGATTTAAATTAATATTTATTTATTTGTTACTGCATTTCATATATACAATATATATATTTATATAATAATTCTTTCGCCTCTTCCTTAAAAGGGAAAAAATTGAAAAAGTTTTGAAAAATCAATAATATTAATATAGTTTAATCACATTAATTTAAATATATAATAATAAAACTTTCCTAATTATGTTAGGTAGACCAACAAATAATTTAAAAACTGGTATTGTTGGTTTAGCAAATATTGGTAAATCAACTTTTTTTCAATCAATAACAAATTCAAATTTAGGTAATCCAGCAAATTATCCATTTGCAACAATAAATCCATCAAAATCAATTATTAATATACCAAATTTAAATTTAATTAGTTTAAAAAATTTATTTAATTCAAAAAATTTAATTAATGAAACGTTAACAATTTGGGATATCGCTGGTTTAACAAAAGATGCTTCAATGGGTAAAGGTTTAGGTAATAAATTTTTAAATGATATTTCTTCTGTTGATGGTATATTTCATTTAGTTAGAAATTTTATTGATAATGATGTCTTACATTTAGAAGGTAATATTAATCCAGTAAGAGATTTAACTATTGTTCAAGATGAATTAATATTAAAAGATTTAAATAAATTAGAATTTGCAATTAATAATTTAAACAAAAAAATTAATAATGATAATGATAAATTATTTTGAAAAGATTTTTTGGAAATTTTACAAGATTTTCTCTATAATGGTAAAAAAATTTATAATTTTAAAGATTCTTGGGAACAAAAAGAAATTGATATTTTAAATAATTATAATTTTTTAACTTCAAAACCATCATTAATCTTATTAAATGTTAATGAAAAAGATTATGTGACTCAAAATATACCATTTTTAAATGAAATTACTAATTGGAAAGATGAAAATGCACCAAGTGATAAAATTATTTCATTTAGTGCAAATTTTGAAAAAAATTTTAATTTATATAAGAATGAAAAAAAATCTATTAATGATTTAATTAATTTTTATAATTCAAAATTTAATATTAATATTGATAAAATTAATTCTGCATTACCTGAAATAATCTTAAAGATGAAAGATTTATTAGGTTTAATTAGTTTTTATACTTGCGGTTTAAACGAAGTTAAACAATGGAATATTAAAATTGGTACAACTGCAAAAGAAGCTGCTGGTGTTATTCATACAGATTTACAAAAGACTTTTATCAATGCAAATATAATTAAATATAATGATATTAAAGATTTTAAAGCACCATTAAATGAATCAATTTTAAAATCTAAAGCAATTATTAAAAAAGTTGGTAAAAATTATATTATGGAAGATGAAGATATTGTAGTATTTAATGCAGCTGGAGCAAAGTCAAGATAGTTAATAATTATTCATGTAAATATATATAAAAAGAAACTTTAAATACAAGAAACTATTTTTTTTCGTAAGTAGTAATAATTTTTCTCTTTTTATAATTGTATCAGAGCGTTTGACAAAAATTCTTCTCCTGTTTATAAAATAAATCGAAGAGCTGGGTTTATAGCATTGTCACTAGGACATTTTTTCATCACAAACAAAAAAGAAAGAAAAAATATAATAATAAAAGTTAAATCAAAAAAAAATCATTATATACCAAAGAAACTTCTCTGAAAATATAATAATTACTTATGATTTAAATCATGATTATTTAAGATCTTCAAGTTTTTTTAATTTTCCATTTTAAAGTCTTTCAATTACGTTTGAATGATGAATCCAATTTGTAGCTGTTTAAATACTTTTTTTTTTCCATGTAATTTTTCTCTTCCAACGGAAATTTCAGGAATTTTATCGTTTTTTTGTTAGGGTTACATAAAGTTGAAAATCAAACGATTTACTAGACATCAAAATCAAAACCCACCGTGATGTGGTGGGTTTTTTGATACGATTTACAAAACATCATCTGGTTAATTAAAGTTATTTTTGATAGTTAAGAAAATATTTGAATATTTTATTTGAACTTTATTTAATTATAAAAAAATAAACAATTGAAATATAAATAAATTTGAATCTTTTATATAATAATGAATAACAAGACAAAATAAAATATAATTATAATTTTATTTTGTAATTAAAATATATTCTTGTAAATTTTAGCTACTGATAGTAAGACAGAGGTATATTGAAACTGTGTTTACCTAGAGTAGGTTATTCATTTAATAATAAAAATTTTCATTTAAAAACAAAAATTTATTAAATAAAAATATAAGTTAAAAAAAACACACGCAAATAATTTCACTATTTTTTGTTGTAAATGTAAAAGAAATGAAGAAAATTGTTTAATTACCTAAAACTAGTTTAGTTAGAAGCAACAACAACTTCGACATCCACACCAGGTTCAATAGTGATTTGAGTGATTCTCTTAACAATGTGAACTGGAGCTTCTAAGTCAATGTATCTCTTGTGAATTCTCATTTCGTAAGTTTCCCAAGTCTTAGAACCTTCACCATTTGGAGTCTTTCTGGTAGAGATCTTTAAGACCTTTGTTGGTAATCTAACTGGACCTTTCTTAACTAATTTGTGTTGTTCAGCGTTCTTGATAATGTTAGAAGAAACATTTTCTAATTGCTTAACCTTGGTAGAGGTTAAAGTAATTCTAATCTTAATGATTTGTGGTTGTTCTTGTTCTTCAACTTTTTCCTTTTGGAAGTCAGACATTGTTAATAATATACCTTTTTTTGTTCTTGGTTTTTTGAAAAAAAATTGTACATACTTAATTTACATCGAATTATTTTTCTAATATAAAACATTATACTACTAGCCATTGGTGTTGAAACCTATTCATTTTCCAAATTTTCAAATTTTCGTCGTGCGTCTTTCCGATGCAAACAAACAAAAAAAGTGTAAGTTTTTTTCTGTTTTCAAATGTATGGGTTGGTGTCCGGATGTTGTTTGTCAAAATATTTTGCCTCAAAATTCTTTAAATTTTTGTCTCGGCCAGCTTTTTTTTGCGTTTCTCAGTGCCATGCGAAACTGCGTGAGTGATGACTTCAATGATTAGAGATGACGAAGTGCATATACGCATTCATTGGTCAGAAGCGTTTTTTCCATTTGACAGGTGCCGCTGACTTTATTTTTAGTCCCGTACTTCGGTTGCTAGAGAAAAATAGTAGATATATCTGCCCTTGTTTATTACTTAAAAAAGGATTATTACTGATAATCATACATGCGCAAATTTGCGCATACGGCTATTATGTAGAGCGATAACATTTGAAACATTTTTGATAACAATTAAGAATCTTTGCTTGTTGGTTATCTTGGTATCTATGAATGTTTTAAAGTTCTCGGCGTCATTTTTCATTACAGTTGCAGCGTAAATTGTTAATTTAGTATGCGTCTAAAACTCCGTATCTAGATAAGATATCTAAGTGATAACAGAAAACGATTTTCAATCATATCATTACAAAATAATATCAATCAAGTGAATTTTGTAAACATATATAAACAACTATATATCTTGAAAAAATTAGAATATATGATTGATTTTTTTTTGTCTCTACTTTTTTGTTTATGCAAATAAAACAAAACAAAACAATATAATATAATATAAAATAATATAAAATAATATAAAATGGGAAAATTTGAACCAATTCTTCCTCAAGGTGCAGGTTATGCAATTATTGTAGGACTTGGTGCCGTATTTATGTTCGGCATGATCATGACGACACAAATGTTAAGACGTTATCAAAAAGAAATAATGACAGCCGAAGAATTCTCAACGGCCGGTAGAACAGTTAAGACTGGATTAGTTGCATCTGCTGTAGTTTCAAGTTGGGTATGGGCATCGACTTTGTTAACATCATGTGCTATGCAATATAATAATGGTGTCTTTGGTGGTTATACTTATTCTGCAGGTGCAAGTTTTCAAATTATTGCATTTTCAATCTTAGCAATTAAAACAAAACAAAAAGCACCAAATGCGCATACATATTTAGAAATTATTAAAGTTAGATATGGAAAAACTGGGCATGCAGTTTATTTATTTTATGCTTTGGCAACAAATATTTTAGTGACAGCTATGCTTTTAACTTCAGGTTCTGCTGTATTTAGTGATTTAACTGGTATGAATTCAACTGCTGCAGCCTTCTTATTACCATTAGGTGTTGTAATCTATACAATGTTCGGTGGTATTAAAGCAACTTTTTTAACAGATTATGTTCATACTTGTGCTATCATCATCATTGTCTTTTATTTTGCATTTAAAGTATATGCAACAAGTGATGTATTAGGATCACCAGGTAAAGTTTATGATTTAGTTCGTGCAGCCGCAAAAGCACATCCTGTTGCAGGTAATTATAAAGGTGAATATATGACAATGGCTTCAAAATCGGCTGGTATTTTTTTAGTTATTAATTTAGTCGGTAATTTTGGTACTGTTTTCCTAGATAACGGATATTGGAATAAAGCTATTTCTGCTTCACCAGCAGCTACATTACCAGCATACGTAATGGGTGGTCTAGCATGGATGCCAATTCCATTCTTAATTTCATTAACAATGGGGTTTGCAGCATTAGCAACACAGCATTTACCAAATTTTCCAACTTATCCAGATACTTTGGATTCTTATCAAATTAGTTCTGGTTTAGTTTTACCAGCTGCAGCTGTTACAGTTATGGGTAAAGGTGGTGCTGTAGCTACACTGTTAATGATTTTTTTGGCTGTTACAAGTGGTATTGCAGCAGAAGTTATCGCAGTTTCTTCCGTTTTCACATATGATATTTATAAAGTTTACATCAATACCAAAGCTACTGGTAAACAATTGATTTATTCATCTCATGTTTCCTGTTTCGTTTTTGGTGTAGCTATGAGTGGGTTTTCGGTTGGTTTATTCTATGGTGGTGTGAGTATGGGTTATATCTATGAAGTTATGGGTATTATTATATCTAGTGCTGTTGTTCCAGTTATTTTAACATTATGTTGGAAACAACAAAATACCATTGCCGCTATAATTTCTCCAGTATTAGGTACAGCCATTGCAATTATGTCGTGGTTATGTTGCACAAAATCACTTTATAATGAGATAACTATTGAAACTACTTTTATGGATTATCCAATGTTGACTGGTAATGTTGTTGCATTGCTTTCCCCTTTAATATTTATTCCTGTTTTAACTTATGTTTTCAAACCTCAAAATTTTGATTGGGAAATATTAAAAGGTATCAGTAGAGCTGATGAGTCAGAAGAACTTTTAAAAATTGAAGATGAACAAAATGAAAAGATTGTCAGGAATTTAGAGTCTACATCCATAAAAAGTGATCGTGATGATATTGATTCAGATCAACAAGACCAAAAAAGAGAAATTGAAATTATTCAAAGTGAGAAAATCGAACCAATTAAAACGATTCTTAGTAGCATTCAAAAGCCAACAGATGAACAATTAGAATTTGAATTAAGAGAAGAGAATATTAAATTAAACCGCGCATTGAAGATTGCATATTTTCTTTGCATATTTTTTGCTTTAGCGTTTTTAGTTGTTTGGCCAATGCCTATGTACGGTTCTCATTACATTTTCAGCAAGAAATTCTTTACTGGTTGGGTTGTCGTTCTTATTATTTGGTTGTTTATTAGTTCTTTCTGTGTTATAATATATCCATTATGGGAAGGTAGAGATGGTATTTATACTACATTTCGCGGTATTTATTGGGATTTAAGTGGTCAGACTTATAAACTAAGGGAATGGCAAGAGTCCAATCCGGAGGAATTACACATTGTTAAGAGTCAACTTAGTTCTAGGCTTCATAACATTGGAAATGAACAGCTAAATATGAATTTAGATGATGTAATTGATAAGTAATTTTGTAGTTTCTATAATCGATGAAATAGAGTCACCGAGGTTTCTTTTCTGTATATTTCTGTCATTCTGTTTCACAATAGTTGCTTAACAGATCCGATCGCTTTGAGAAATTGCGCAGGAATAACTGCTGACAAATAGAATATCGTACTTCAAGAACTAATTTACGTTGTTTCTTACGACTTGTATATCATCATTGGATGATAAAGAATATGAAAATTTAGAAAATAGCAAAGTGTAATTGTTGTATATTTAGGTAAGACAAATTTTTTTGTGATTCATAAAATCTCTGGTTTTCATTTTCTGAAAAAACGACAATTCCAAAACTAAGAACAATATTTTCACTTTTTCTATCAAAAGCATTTATAAAGCATAGCTATATATCACATCTAATATGTTTAGATCTATTGTTTTCAAGCAAACATCTTTCAAGAAACTAAATCCATTTTTACAACACCAACAATCTTTGGCGCTGCCATTATTAAGAAGACTTTTGCATATTGAAACACTAACCACACCAAATGAAAATGCATTAAAATACCTTTCCAAAGACGGTGAACTCTTTCAATCTCAAGGTTCTAAGAGTATTGTGATTAAAAATACAGATCAAAATTTAATTAAACATTCAAAGCTCGCACAAAGTCTATTTGTCCAATGCCCTGGTGTCGAATCCTTAATGATTGGTGATGATTTCGTATCCGTAAACAAAGATTCTATGGTTCATTGGAATCAAATTACACCTACAGTTATTGAAATATTAACTTCACATTTGACTAGTGGAGATGGTATTGTGTCTTCGGAATTTCAAAGCGTTCAAGAAACCCAAGATGGTGGATACAAGATAAATGGCCCAAAATTTGAATACAATGAAGATGAACAAGAAGTGAGTGAATTAATTGAAGAGTTGATTGAAACCAGAATTAGACCAGCAATTCTAGAAGATGGTGGTGATATTGATTATCGTGGTTGGGACCCTAAAACAGGTGTCGTA
Source organism: Jamesozyma gamospora (assembly GCA_030462905.1). Classification (NCBI taxonomy): domain Eukaryota; kingdom Fungi; phylum Ascomycota; class Saccharomycetes; order Saccharomycetales; family Saccharomycetaceae; genus Jamesozyma; species Jamesozyma gamospora. The sequence continues at coordinate 8,304 of JAMSGN010000307.1, forward strand.
TATTTAAAGTTACAAGGATCCTGTTCTTCATGTTCTAGTAGTGAAGTTACTTTGAAATATGGTATTGAATCCATGTTAAAACATTATGTTGAAGAAGTTAAAGAAGTTATTCAAATGAAAGATCCTGAAGAGGAAGTGGCATTGAAAGAATTTGATAAATTAGAAAAGAGGTTATCTTCGAAGAACTCTGAAAAGTAATTTATTTATTCGTTTTATTTGTTATTTAATTAACTTATTCTGGAATATTAAATGCCGTATAAATATTTAATGTTATATGTACTAAATGGATTTGTATTTATTTATATATCCTTCTATTCTTTTGGCAAGTTTGAGATCAACATCACTAATGCTACCCTGCGTTGTGCCGTTTTCCTCCTGAAGGTCATGAGTTGACAATTCTATTTTCACTTTATTATAACTTGTTAAAATAGTTGGATGATGCCCTAGCAAGTGTGATCTCATCGATACTTGGGTTAGAAATGCCCATGTAGACTCAAAATCAGGAAACTCACACTTTCTTATCAAAGAAGACTCTCTGTTTGTAATTTCCCAAGTAGAGGACAGCCCATTCTTCTTTAATGTTTCGTTGATCTGTTTAATTCCTAATCTAACAGGATTGATTTTTAATGCTTTATTATACATAACTGTACATTATTCCTGGTTGTTTTTAGGAAATAAATGCTGTAAAGAAGAAACTATATATATTTTTAGGCGAAAAATGTCTACGCTATTGTCTTGAATATTGAAAAAAAAAACCTTGAAAAAAAATATCAAAAACACAACAAAGAAGATCTAAGGTCAATTTCCAGCAGGAAAATTTAAGGAACAGGTCACATAAGACAAATTTAGTCAGTAAAAAAGTATGACATCGATATTTTATATACTAAATGAGAATTTGAACCCATTAATATCAAAAAATGTAAAAACACTTCCGTCTACTATATCACCAATATCTCAATTCAAAAAGCTTTTAGAACCAAATTCACCACCTGTCCTAACATGTTATTCTGATCTTTCAAATATTCAAAACTTTTTCACTTTTGTTTGGATACGAAGAGATTCCTTATATTTTGTTAGTTTGATTGACGTAGGTGCAAATATTTTAGAAACACTTCAATATTTGGAAGAATTTTATAAACTATTAAAAGATTATTTTGGATTAAAGAAATTGGATAAAGCTGTCATATTAGATAATATAATATTAGTGTTGGAGCTGATTGATGAAAGTATAGATTTCGGTTTTATTCAAGTCACAGATTCTGGTATCCTAAAGGATTATATCCGTGTAAAAGTCAACTTACCAGAATTAATTAGTCCCAGTAATGAAATTTCAATTGACTTAGAAAGTGATGATGATAAGGACAATGATGAAAGGACAAAACATCATCATAAGACCGCAAAGAAAGAATTGATCTCTATAAAGAAAAAAGTTATTCATAGTTTGAAAAATGAAAAGAAAAAGGTGGATGTAGTAAATAATGATAATTCAGTTAATGAAGTTGACGAAACATTTATGAATAGTTATATTGCCAAGACGACAATAATGCCGATTTCTTGGAGAACTAAAGGTATAAGTTACGCAAAAAATGAATTTTTCTTAGATGTAATTGAAAAAGTAGAATATTTTATGGATTTTAAAAATAATAAAATAAAAAAAAATTTAATTCATGGGCAAATTGTTTGTAAATCTTTTTTATCTGGTATGCCAAAATTACTTATATCTATTAATAAGATTTTGAATCAGGACAAACAATTTTTATCAAACTGTAAATTCCATCAATGTGTATCACTAGAATCTATAAATGAAGGAAAGGATATTAGTTTTATACCACCAGATGGTAATTTTGTATTATGCAAATATGAATTAAAAAGACATGTTAATGACCAACCAATGATAAAATTAACAAATTACGAAATTAAACACAAAATTAAAAAATATAAGTTAAAAATGCTTGTAACAATAGAAACACATTTTAAACCGACGAATTCCACTTCTAAATTGAATCTAAGAATTCCTATTGCTGCACTTTTCAAAGAATATAACATTGACCTCAGTAAAAACATTAAATCAAAATGTGATGAAGGCCGTGTATTATTTAATGTGAGTGATGATTTTTTGCTGTGGGAAATTGGCACCATGAAAGGTGGACATGGGGAAAGTCGATTGTCTATGGCAGTTGAATTTGCGTTGTTCAATCAAGAAGAATATGATAGATTACAAGAAGAAAAAAAGAATTCGATGAATCCACCTCCACTTAGAGAAGGTATAAAGTTGGAAGAAGTATACAAGACATTACATCAAGAATCAGAAAAGAATGCAGACAATGCCGACTTGACAACCCTAGATCATTGGAATACTGATACTAATTATACCGTAAACACTGACACCAGTGATCTTGTAGTTAATGTACCATTAACGAAGGACTTTAGCAGTCTTTTAAGAATGGATTTTGAAATTCCATACCTGACATTGAGTAATATTAAGATAGAATATTTGAAAATTGAAGAAGAACAATTACAATACCAGTCCTTCCCATGGGTACGCTACAAGACAATCAGCGATGAAGAATATGCATATCTTGTGTGAAAAGTTTATTTTAGCATACAGGTTTTAAATGATATTTTGAATTTGCTGTATTTTATAGAAAGTCATTAGTATCAAACACATTTTGCCAATCGGTGTTTATTTGTCTTCCGCTGTTTGGGGCATCCGTGCACCGCGAAACGTGTGGATGCTTTTGTTTACTTATTAATTCACATGCGTCTTTTAAAAATTTCATAAGCAAGATGCAGAAGTTGTAACAATTAAATAGCAACTGAGTTATATCCGAAATCAAACAATTCTATTGCACGCTCTCTATATATGAATGTTTGTATATTTATTCATTTAATATCTGGGAAAGAATAACGATCTATATAAACTTGCTTTTAGGTGTTTTTTTAAAGTGAGTTTAGTATTATAAAAGACATTGCTTTTACATACCGGGTGCAAAGATTAAAAAGAGTCTAATAAATAAAAAGGTAATAATAAGTAATTAAAATAAAGTAAACAAATAAACAAATTTAATTTCAAGTATTCAAAGAAATGTCATTAAATGAACATCCAAATTTATCTGAAGAAGATGTTGAAGCTGCTGAAGTACTGGATGTCTTGAGGAAATCGCACGGTGAGTTTACCTCCACTAAATCCCCCACATATAATAATAATTTAAATGAAGATAATGATGACAAGAAAGAAAGCGAAATAACCAGATTAAATAAAGTTTCCAAAACTGAAAATGAGCAACGACCTCCGACATTGTTAAAGAGGGTTGTTGATAATGTGACAACATTTTATGATGATTTCCATAAAAGAAAAAGGGTTGCATCGATGGCACGATTATTGGATGATGCTTACGAAGATAATTATTCCACTGCTGATGAAGATAGTGATGATTACGAGGATAGTAGGGAAAGAATTTCAAAGAGACAAAAAATATCGAAGGCTTTCACTAAAAGTAAAAATAACTTAAAAGAATACAAATTGAATATGTCTATTGAATCAAAAAAACGTTTGATTACATGTTTACATTTACTGAAACTTGCTAATAAACAGTTATCAGATAAAGTAACATTTTTACAAGAAAGAGTTAAAGAAGAAGAAGAGATACCAAAAAGAAGGCATAAAAGGCAGGCAATTTCGTATAGTCATCATAGTAATGATAAAACAAATAAAACTAAAGAACATGTTATTAAAAAAGCTAGTGTCCAAAAAGAAAGTACCAATGATAGTCAAGATGAACATCAAAATATAACGAGAAATAATTCCACTAAAGGTAAGGCATCATTAGCAGGTTCAGATGATAATGAAAAGAAAAAATCTGATGAACGAATTAATATTGTTGAAAAACAAGAGGAAGAAGACGATGATGATGATGATGATGATGATGAAGCTTTCTTTGATGCTTTTGATTCTGCAGAATATAATGAAAAATCAACAATTATCAAAATGGAAGTCGTAGGAACGATTAAAAAAGTTTATTCGCTTATATCAGCATATACCGGTAACTCCCTACCTGAACCAGCAAGGTCTCAAGTAAGAGAAAGTTTACTGACATTACCTAAAAAGTGGATTTCTAGTGTCAATGAACCTACTCTAAAAAAAGCTACAAATTCACAAACTACGATAATATCAAATACTCAAAACTTATCTTCACAACTAACAGACCAAGAATCTTTGAAAAATTTAAGCTATAAAAATAAAGAAAGTCTTAACCGAAATAGTAAATCTCCAATAACATTGGAAAGAAATACAGGAATTAGTGATAATGGAAAGTCTCAAACAAAATTGTCTACTAATGGAAAAGTTTTGATTTTGGCTAAGGAATCTTTATCTATGGTTCAGAATGTAATGGATGTTGTTGATTCCTCTTTAGGAAAGGCTGAAGAATGGGTGAAACAAAAACAAGAGGTCAAGGAAATGATATATGAGAAGTTTCTTGAACGAAAGAAATTAAATAATGAACAAAATGATGGTCAATTAAGGTAGAACACTATTCAATAATGTGACTCTCTACGAGTTTTGCATATCCTTTCTGATAAGAAAAAAATTAAGTATTTTAAAGATAATTTAACAAGTATTTAATGTTGTAATTGGTTTTTTTAAAAAATTGTATAGGTTTAAAATTCAGTAAAAACAAAATATTCGCCTTGCAAAAAAGGCATTATTTTTTTGCCCTTATTATTATTGCCTCAAACAAAATCCGAAGTAAAAACCATGGTCTTGTTAGTAAAATTAGAAATATTCACCTTAACGTTAATTTAGGAGAAAAAACCACCTCTTTAAAGAATTTTTTTCTTTTTAAGTCAGTCTTAATTGTAAAGTTTTTAAGTGACCAATTCTTGTTGAATTTTATAAAACCAAGCCACAAACATTTTGCAATTTATTCATAAGTTTTTATTGGAAAAAATTTGCTTTTTTAAACTAATTTTTAAATTGTGACACTATTTTTCTATTTTTCACTCTATTGTTTATTTTTTTTGTCTTTTCTTTCCTATTTTATTTTTTAACTATAGTTTTTTTTTTAAAACATAAAAACACTCAAAAATATAAATTTTAAATTAAGTAAGAAACAATCTAAAGCTTACTTAACAAAACAAAAGCTCAATGCCCAATACCGATATAACCTAATATGTAATACGAAATTATTTATTTTTTTCTTGAGCTAGAATTTTAACCATATATTAAGAGGATAAGTATATAATACCTATACTAAGACCGTTATATTTAGTGAAAACGTGGTTGTTTAACAAGAGTTTTTAGGTATTTAACCATTCGTTCAATTTAAAAAACAAGATGCTAAGACTAAAAATGCTAGCTACATTTTTAAGTGCCTTAAAACCTCTAAATAAAACAAGTATTTAATTATTTTTTTTATTTTTTTGTTTACCTTTACATCAAAACTTTCAATTTTTGATTATTACCTCAGGATTTTTATTCTTAATTTTTTCCAACCATTACTGAGTTATACTCAGTACTTACTGCTCACTAATAATCTTGGTTGAGTGAAAAGCATTCCATTATATTATAGTTGTATGAGTATCACCGCCTACACAGCAATCATCGTACTAAGATGCTCCTTTTAATCCGAATTATTTACGAATAATCACATATCATCTCCTATATATACAATACAAAGATAAAATATCATAGTATACAAATATGATTAGATCCATTGCAATCACTTAGGACGTTCTTCAGTTGATAGGAAAATGAAAGACACGACACGCCAAACATTTTTAACACTTTTTAAATTTTTTTATTTTTTTTTTGAGGCATGCACAACGAAATTAACTTGCCTAAACATTTATTTTGATTAATAAAAATTGATATTTAGTTTATTAACATATAAAAAGCTTAAACTTTCTAAATCGTAAATAGTATCCGATATAGTGTAACGGCTATCACATCACGCTTTCACCGTGGAGACCGGGGTTCGACTCCCCGTATCGGAGT
>JAMSGN010000308.1:0-14286 GCA_030462905.1 Jamesozyma gamospora
TTAACAGACTTACCCAAATAGGAAAATACATGAGACACAACTCGTTTAAACGTTAAGAGATAAAGATGTTCTAGATGCTATAGGAAACAACGAATGTCCCTGCTAACAAAAGATCCTAGAGAATAAATTATGAGATTCAAACGAACCAAAAGTGAAACAAAACGAACTGAAAATATTGATGGTTAAAACTTAACAAAATGAGATTCAGAAACGTATAAATAGGATCATAATTTATTCGATGATTCTGATTGAACAAAGATATTTAATTCATATTTATATTATCTTTTGCGCTTCCCATCTGCTATATTATCTGTTTCCGTCTGAAAGTACCTAAGTTACTTTACAATATTAATACATAAAAACATGGGCGTGTGGTCTAGTGGTATGATTCTCGCTTTGGGTTTAACTCAAAACACAAATATGCGAGAGGCCCTGGGTTCAATTCCCAGCTCGCCCCTTTTTGTCTAATTTTTCCAGATTTAATTTTTTTCAATTATTTGAAAAATTCTAATTATTTTTAGAGTTCCTCCATGATAATATAAGGCCCCAAGCTTTGACTATAAAAAAACTTGAAAGTTAACATAGAAAATGGCAAGTGAATTTTTATATCAATTAAGAACAGGATGGCATGTTGATCAAGCAATTGTAACTGAAAATGATAGACTTGTTGTAATTAGATTTGGTACCGATACTAATAAAGATTGTATGATAATGGATGAATTATTATATTCAATTGCTGAAAAAGTTAGTAAATTTGCTGTGATTTATCTTTGTGATATAAGTAAAGTTAAAGATTTTAATGAAATGTATGAGTTAACTGATCCTATGACTTTAATGTTTTTTTATCAAAATAAACATATGATGTGTGATTTTGGTACTGGTAATAATAATAAAATGAATTTTGTTATAGATGATAAACAAGAAATGATTGATATTTTAGAAACAATCTTTAGAGGTGCTAGAAAGAATAAAGGGTTAGTTGTTTCACCTTATGATTATAATTATAAAAGAGTAGATGAATAAGTATAACAAACTATTTAAAGAGGTATTAGGATGTGTTAGAAAAAACGGTCTTAGAACAGTTATGTTGTTTTAATGAGATTGATCTTCATAATCAAATGATTACAGACCCAGCAGTTTGTTTCCCATATTACACAACTTAGGATATGTGACTTAATTCTTTTCTAACAAAGAAAAATAAATAATATTTTGTAATATAAGTTTTATTTAATCATATCAAAGTAATATAATAAATAAATTAATAATTCTTTTTTTCTTTTTTCCAAACACAGTTAGTACCAATTAAAGCAGTTTTTAAATATCAAATTTTACATAATTTACGGTAACTCTTAACAAAAAAAATAATTTATAACAAATTAATATTTAATAATATTTAAACAATGATTAATATATATATAGGTGTACATACAATGTAAAGATAAGAAAGAATTTTAAAATTATTTAGATAAAATTAAGCTTCTTATTTCTTAGCTGGAGCTTTGTCAGATTTATCAACAGATTTGATAACACCGACAGCGACAGTTTGTCTCATATCTCTGACAGCGAATCTACCTAATGGTGGGTAATCAGTGAAAGCTTCAACACACATTGGTTTAGATGGGACGAATTTAACTAAAGCAGCATCACCGGATTTTAAGAATTTTGGAGAATCTTCTAATTTCTTACCGGATCTTCTGTCATTCTTTTCTAATAATTCATCGAATCTACAAGCAATATGAGCAGTGTGACAATCTAAAACTGGAGAGTAACCAGCAGAGATTTGACCTGGATGGTTTAAGACAATGACGGTAGCATTGAAAGAAGCACAACCCTTTGGTGGATCGTTCTTGGAGTCACCACAGACGTTACCTCTTCTAATTTCCTTAACGGAAACATTCTTAACGTTGAAACCAACGTTGTCACCTGGTAAACCTTCAGTTAATTGTTCGTGATGCATTTCAACGGATTTAACTTCGGTAGAGACACCGGTTGGAGCGAAGGTAACAACCATACCTGGCTTAATAACACCGGTTTCAACTCTACCGACTGGCACAGTACCAATACCACCAATCTTGTAAACATCTTGTAATGGTAATCTTAATGGCTTGTCAGTTGGTCTGGAAGGTGGTTCAATAGAATCAATGGCTTCTAATAAAGTCTTACCTTTAACGACACCAGCTTTGGTTTCTTTTTCCCAACCTTTGTACCATGAAGCGTTAGTGGTAGCTTCAATCATGTTGTCACCATTCCAACCAGAAATTGGAACGAATGGAACAGTCTTTGGGTTGTAACCGACCTTCTTGATGAAATTGGAAGTTTCCTTAACAATTTCTTGGAATCTGGATTGATCCCATTTAACGGAATCCATCTTGTTGACGGCAACAATTAATTGTTTAACACCTAAAGTGTAAGCTAATAAAGCGTGTTCTCTGGTTTGACCATCCTTAGAAATACCAGCTTCGAATTCACCGACACCACCAGCAATAATTAAGATAGCACAATCAGCTTGAGAAGTACCAGTAATCATATTCTTGATGAAATCTCTGTGACCTGGAGCATCGATAACAGTAACTTGGTACTTTGGAGTTTCGAATTTCCATAAAGCGATATCGATAGTGATACCTCTTTCTCTTTCAGCCTTTAATTTATCTAAGACCCAAGCGTATTTGAAAGAACCTTTACCTAATTCAGCAGCTTCTTTTTCAAACTTTTCAATGGTTCTCTTATCAATACCACCACACTTGTAAATTAAATGACCGGTGGTAGTAGATTTACCAGAATCGACGTGACCAATAACGACAACGTTAACGTGAGCTTTAGCTTTACCCATTTTTGTATATTATTAAAGATTTAAAGTGGTTCTTCTAAAAGTAAGAAAGAAGGAAGAAACTAAAAAAAAATAACATTAGAAGAAAGAAAAAAAATTAATTGAAAAATATATACAACTGCAAACTAGTTTAAATATATTCTGAAAAATAAAATTTTTTCACTGTAACATGTATATCGAAGCAAAAAAAGAAAAAAAATTAAAGGTATCCAAAAACTGCAAAAACATAAAGAAGAAAAATTTTTCAAGCAAACTGTTTTTTTGCCTAACAAAACGCGTACAAGCAAAATATCTCGCATGGAAAACTTGCAGGGTGGGAAAAAACTTTTCAACGACGGAAAGTGGAGCAGCATTGCTTTTTCTGAGCGACCGAGAAAACCTCGCAGAGGCAGAAAGTTGCTGCGAACGGCGCCGTGCCACAGAAACTCGGGCAGCAGTGAATAATGAACCGCACAGGTACACGCGGTGCCTGGGTCTTACATTTCTGAACAAAATAAACTACAACTAATTTTTCAGAAAGGTGTGGGTGCAAACAATGCACGGATGCTCAACAGTCTGGAAATTGATCTACACTGTATAATCGGTGTTGTTGTACTATTGCAAATAACGTAAATACAAAAGAAAAAAAAAGAATATAATAATAATGATTTAGCTAATTTATTCAATTGTTTGTGTCTTGACTATTATTATCACCATCAATATTTAATGTAGTCGTAGAATTGCTATTTACTTCTAAACTGTCTAAAATATTATTTTGTTCTTCCATATCACGGAAAAATGATGAATCACTTCTTGAACTAAAATTTGTTCCGCCAAGCCTAATTGGCCTACTATTATCACGTTTATTTGTCTTGAATACATCAATTATTAATAAACTTAATTTCTTTAATTTTTTGAAAAATTTATCAATTGTAGATTGATTTTCAAAAAATTCCCAATTTGGTTGGGAACCATTTTCAATGTTATCATTATATGGATTAATTCCTGATTCGATTTGATTTTCAGAATGTAATTTTTTATATAATGATCTTCTTACTAATTCAACCAAAATGAATACTATACAAATAAAGAAAAATATTCCTAACACATTAATTTCTTTTGTCTTATTTGTTGTGGGACATGCATAATTACTTTTAACTTCAAAAAAATAAGAACAATCATTCAAATTTCCTAAATAACTAATTTGAGCCTTTGTAGTAATTTCTCTATCACAAACAAAATTTAATAATGTTGCTTTTTTATCAACTTTATTAGGACACATAGATCCATTCATATATTTCATTGTTAATTTTCTATTATTACTACCAAATAATTGTGGTTTTGTACTAAAATCACCAATTGAAATCAATTGATCACTATCATTACTATGATAAAATGCACCTGTAGTATTACTTAATTGAGATAATTCTTCATGTGAGGTTACAGGACTTGAACATATACTAATTGTAAAATTAACATCAGCATCATCACCCCAACCTTTAACTAACCATCTTGTCTTACTTAAATCCATACCTTCTTTAGGTTTTGATTTATTTTCATCTAAATCATTTGGTGTTGTTGAAAGTTGTGATAAATCAATATATGAACCAGTTATTGGATTCAATACAGCACAAAATAAGTCTTTCTTGGGATCTTCTTCTTTATCATCTTTTTCTTTTAATTCATTTTTAATTGCACGTACTGGTGATATATAATTTAATAATAAAATAATACCAAGTATTGTAATTGTAATTTTTTTATAAAATGATATATATTTCATTTCAATTTATTTCAGTGAGTGAATAACAATGCTTTTAAATATTTTTTTCTATATTTTATATTGTAATATAAATTTGATAATACCTGTATTTTGACCCTTGCTAGATTCGGTATCTCATCTACGTAGCCTTTCCTCCAAATTGATTTTCGCTTAAGGATTATTACAACAGAAAAAAAATGGTTTTCGTAACCCAATCAAAAATATACAAAAGAGTAAAAAAAAAATGTCATCATTATTAAAAAGGACATTATGTGCTGAAGATTACTTAAATTTCACAGTATCATAATTTGTAGTTTCGAAATTTTTTTTATTTTGAAAAGAGTCTCAAGATAAAGGTAAAAAAAATTTTCTTATAATAAATGACGCTAAACACAAAAACTTGATAAAATATACAAAGCGTGTCTGTCATTCACTGATATAAATATATTTAGATACAGATTTATATTGAAAAAAAATATTTAAATTATATAAAGGAAAAACAAGTAAATGTAAAATATTTAAATGACAAATATTTATAATTATAACATAATACCTTGGTCGAAATATCTAAAGACAGAACAAGAAATTCAGGAGGAGCATGAAATTTTACGAAACACTATGAATAATACCAATCAAAAGAATGAATTAATGGGAGGATTTCAAGATATGTTCGATACATCTTTTATAGAACCAATTTCAAGTTCTTCAAATAATATTCTTGAAGGTCAAACATGTCCATCAATAACAAATAGAAAGCATTTTTGGAAAAAACTTCCTAAAAAATGGGGGATCAATTTTAAAAATATTTCTTCAAAGAAGACTAAAAGAAATAATAAGTTAAAATTATTAAAAAATGAATCTTTTTTCCTTTCATCAACTTCTTTACCAACAGATTTTTTCTTAGAAAACAGACAAGATAAAAATATGTGTCATTCAAGTAAATCCTTTCCTACATTGAATGATATTAAAATGAAAAGGTTTATTGATAATTTTGAAAATAATATGATTGATTTTAATAGTTATGAAACTGGAAGTTTATTTAGTGAATCTATTGAAGGTAAAGAATCTAAAAAGGGTAAATTTCGTATTATGAATAATATATCAAATGATTTTAGTCATGATGATAATTTAGAAACACCACTTTTTTTCAAACATAATAATTGTCATAGTTCACAGAATTTGAAAGAAGATAATTTATTTGATGATTTAAATTCCAATAATAAAATAGAAACAAATTCCAATTATTTGAAAACAATCTACAAAAAATTGAAAACAAAATTTTGGAATTATTTCTATCCTGATGATATTGAACAACTTTCAATCATTACACCAGATTATTATAATGAAATTAATGATTTTGATATAAATTTAGATATGTCAATACTTGATGACGATGATGACACAGATGGTAATAATAATAATATGTATGATTATTTGAATCCTAAGATTATGAATATGTAATATTATTGAAAAGAAAGATTAAAATAAAACAATTTTATTAATTTCTCTTTATTTATTATATGTATTATTTTGTTTATTTTTTTAAAAGAATTGTATTATTTTTCTACAAAATATAAACTTGAAAATAAAATAAGTGTCATTATTGAAAAGATAAAATTTTAAAAGTACAAAATTAATTGAATTTTAATTAAATATTGAACCTTATACAAATAACGTTGCATTTACATAAACAATTTTACTAAATTGTCATTTTACTTTTGATATTGAGAGATGTTGTTATAAAGATACTCATTACACAAGAAATACTCTTTACAAATTAAAACAAACCCGTCTTCCGGTAGCATTCATAATATATATCACATCAAATCGTCTATTGATGTATATTATTCATATTATACTATTATAAAGATCGTCTTATTGTGTGGTTCATCAATAAAATGCACTGCATGAAATTGACCACAACGCGAAAACGTAAAACGGAAAAAACTTCGCGATTCTGCATGGAAAGAGCTATCAGAATGCAATTTCTAGAACTTTAATAGAAACGTTATACATTAAATTTCATTCTTTACTATTTACTGATATTTAAATTTGATCTACTTCAAAATTGTTTTTTTTTATTAAGAAAAGTTCGAATTTTTTTTTTTGATTTGGTATATACAAACAATTATAAACTGTTTTTGCCAATTTTCTTTTTTTACCTGAAACTTGAAAAAAAAAAACAACAAAGAAAAAACTTTGAAAAAGTCCTTACGAGCTATTAATAGGACATATCCATTCATTTATGATAATCATTTATTTATAAGATATAAAATAAAGATAAATAATACATTCGCTTATAATAGTTGGTAAAATTACAAGATAAAGATTTTAAATAAATTTAAATATTCAAAACATGTCTAATACAACTGCAGGAACAAACTGTGTTACATGTACCGGCACAGTTGAATGTCCAGTTTGTGCTGATGATGAATATTGTGTAATGACATCTTTGACATGTGATAAATGTCCAACTAAATATTGTGCTAAAAAATCTGATAATTCTTTTAATAGTTTAAATAATTCAACTTTAAATTCAAATTCAACTAGTAATACCACAACTTCAACAAAATCAAAGAATCATAATGCCCTTATTGGAGGTGTTGTCGGAGGTGTTGTTGGTGGGTTTATCTTAATCAGTTGTATCGCTCTTTTATTTGCATATAAATTTTATTGGAAACCGAGAAGAAATAGAAGATTAAATCTTGATAATGATAAAGACATTAAAGGTAAAAATTATGATGATGATGATGAGAATATGGTAGAATATTTTGATGATGAGGATGATGATGATGATGATGAAGAAGAAGATGAACCTATTGATAATCCTATCATGTTAGGAAAAAATGAAGGAAAACAACAATTTAATGAAATTCAAAATTTACGTGGACCAGAACAATTAACTAAGAGATACGATATGATGACACCTGGTGACCGGCAAAGTACTACATCTACAGTTAAAAGTTATGCATCTAATATTTTACCAATTGCATATATTCCTGGTGTGACAAGTAATGGACCTGCACGTAGTAATCTTCGTAATCATAGTAGAAATGACCATTTGCATATACCAGGTGATATCAAATCACATATAACATTAGGTTCATCTATCCTTGGAGGTTTTGATGATGAAGAGCTCGATGATTTTGAAACCATGGAATTACAAGATCAAAGACAAATGACCACTGAAACTAAAAATGAAGATGGTAATAATAACAACGTTGATAACAAGAACCATGCATTAACCACAGCAATAAAGGCCAAACCAAAATTAGTTCAAATCAGTGAAGAACAAGAACAAGAAAATGAACCTGAATCAAATAAATTAGATAATATTCCATCAAATCCAGACAGTGACCATGACGACGAAGGCAGTTTCATTCTAGACCTGGAGATCCCATCGTCTCTTCAAGGAGAGTCCATTGAATCACCATTCGGAGACGAAAACATTATTCCATAGATAGACAGCACTCTCACTATTGTTCTGGCTTGTTTAACATTAGATTCTTTTTAATGCCGAAGCGGTATTATTTTTCACTGACGGGGTTATACGAGTTCACGTGTTCGTTTTTTTTTTTACTAATTTTTCACTCACGCGCTGCTTTTCCGGTGATTCATTCATTCATCGCCCAACTTTGCAAATTTTCAAACCCAGCAAACGTCAATAAATCAATCTTATAAATATCACATAATTTTTCACCCCTGTGTTAGATTAACTTTTTTTAAACAATAGAAATTGTATTATATAGTTGTAATTGTAATTAATTATTTTATTATTTAGTTTCTTTTATATTAACTAAGAAATCAATAACTAATTCTTAAATAATCAAAAAAAAACAAGAAAAATGGCTTTCACAGATATTGATAGATTAGCTGTCTCTACAATTAGACTTTTATCTGTTGATCAAGTTGCTGCTGCTAACTCTGGTCATCCAGGTGCTCCATTAGGTTTAGCACCAGCTGCTCATGTTGTTTGGAGTCAAATGAATATGAATCCAAAGAATCCAGATTGGGTCAATAGAGATAGATTTGTCTTATCAAATGGTCATGCTGTTGCTTTATTATATTCAATGTTACATTTAACTGGTTATCCATTTACCATTGAAGATTTGAAACAATTCAGACAATTGGATTCAAAATGTCCAGGTCATCCAGAATTTGAATTACCAGGTGTTGAAGTCACTACAGGTCCATTAGGTCAAGGTATTTCAAATGCTGTTGGTTTAGCTATTGCTCAAGCTAATTTAGCTGCTACTTATAATAAACCAGGTTTTGAATTATCAAATAATTATACTTATGTTTTCTTAGGTGATGGTTGTTTACAAGAAGGTATTTCTTCTGAAGCTTCTTCATTAGCTGGTCATTTACAATTAGGTAATTTAATTGTTATTTATGATGATAATAAGATTACTATTGATGGTGAAACAAAAGTTTCTTTCACTGAAGATGTTGCTAAGAGATATGAAGCTTATGGTTGGGAAGTTTTACATGTTACCAATGGAAATGAAGATTTACAAGCAATTTCTGATGCAATTAATCAAGCTAAAAAATCAAAGGATAAACCAACTTTAATTAAGATGCATACAACTATTGGTTATGGTTCTTTAATGGCAGGTTCTCATTCTGTTCATGGTTCTCCATTAAAACCTGATGATATTAAACATTTAAAGAAAGAATTTGGTTTTAACCCAGATAAATCATTTGTTGTTCCACAAGAAGTTTATGATTTTTACCAATCAAAAATTTTAGAGCCAGGTATTAAATCAAATGAAAATTGGAATAAATTATTTAATGAATATGAGAAAAAATATCCTGAATTAGGTTTACAATTATCAAGAAGATTAAAAGGTGAATTACCAGAAAATTGGGATAAAGTTTTACCAACTTATACACCAAAGGATTCATCAGTTGCAACAAGAAAATTATCAGAATTTGTTCTTGATTCAATTCATTCAAAATTACCTGAAATTATTGGTGGTTCAGCTGATTTAACACCATCAAATTTAACAAGATGGAAAGAAGCTATTGATTTTCAAGCACCATCAACTGGATTAGGTGAATATTCAGGTAGATATATTAGATATGGTATTAGAGAACATGCTATGGGTGCTATATTGAATGGTATTTCAGCATACGGTTGTGGATTTAAAGCTTATGGTGGTACATTTTTAAATTTTGTTTCATATGCTGCAGGTGCCGTTAGATTATCAGCTTTATCAGGTCATCCAGTTATTTGGGTTGCTACACATGATTCTATTGGTGTTGGTGAAGATGGTCCAACTCATCAACCTATTGAAACATTGGCTCATTTTAGAGCATTACCAAATATTCATGTTTGGAGACCAGCTGATGGTAATGAAACTTCAGCAGCTTATAAAGTTGCATTAGAATCTAAGAGTACACCATCAATTATTGCTTTAACTAGACAAAATTTACCACAATTAGAAGGTTCATCAATTGAAAAAGCTTCAAGAGGTGGTTATATCTTATCAGGAGAAGAAATTTCTAAACCTGATATTATTTTAATTGGTACAGGTTCAGAAGTTTCATTATGTGTTGAGGCCAAAGAAAAATTATTGAAACAAAATATTAAAGCACGTGTTGTTTCATTACCAGATTGGTTTACATTTGATAAACAATCACAAGATTATAAATTAAAAGTTTTACCAGATGGTATTCCAATTTTATCAGTTGAAGTATTATCATCATCAGGATGGTTAAGATATGCACATCAATCATTTGGTTTAAATAGATTTGGTGCATCAGGACCAGCACCAAAAGTATTTAAAAAATTTGAATTTACTGCAGATGGTGTTATTTCAAGAGTTGAAAAGACAATTAATTTTTATAAAGGTAAAGAATTAATTTCACCAATTAATAAACCATTTTAAAGGGAAGAAAAAAAAAAATATGATATTATATTATATATAAATATATATGTTTGTTTTATTTTTAAGTGAAAAATTTTATTTAAAAATTTTCGAAATTTTTTTCATCAAATATGAAATCATTATTACAACGTCTTGATAACCAAGATTTTTTAAAATCGAAATATCTCCAAGATTCTTGTTGAATATTATTTGAATTAATTAAATTTGGTGGTAATTTTTCAATATCTTTAAAATACCAATAATGATCAATTTTATTAAATTTCCAAGATCTATTTTTATTTAATTCTCTTGCAGAAAGAAATTGTTCAAAAGTACCTTGATAATGATAAAATATGAAAAAAAGAGTATCTAAATCGAATTTATTAAAAATTTTTGATAATGAAGTATTTGAATAAATATCATTATTATTAAATTTTGTATCTAGATTATTGTTATTATTATTATTGGTATTATTAGTATCTAATGGATAATTGAATTTAATTGGTTCATTTGGGAAAAAGATTGATGTTGGATGTGGTAATGATAAATTTTTTTTATGAAAAGTTGGTGAATCCGCATCTAATGAATCGGGACAATTTAAAAGAGAAGATTCTAAATTTAATTTCATTAAATTAGTTAAATTATAATTTGGTTTAACTAAATTTTTTTTAGAATTAATCCAAAAATTTAATTCATCTTTAAATAGAGTATTATTGAATGCTAAATTATTTTTAATTTTATCAGTTTCAATTAAATTATTAATTTTAATTTGATTAAAAATTTCCATTAAATTAATTAACTTTTGTAAATTTAAATTGATTAAAAATTTTTTTTCAGTTAAGATTTTGTTATGAGTGTTATTAATTAGTAACGAATTAATTGTTTGGATGAAATCTTGTAAAGTGATGATTTCATTTTGTAAATTTTGTTCTAATATTATTGGGTTGTTGTTATCATCATTTGAGGAATCGATGTTTAATTTGAAATTATTGTAAACTTGATCAAATTGTTGAATATTTTCATTAATTTTTTGTAGAAAAAGATCTATATCCTGATTTGTCAAAATCTGTGTCATTGAGAGGTTAATAATTACAGGTATGTATGTCTTGCAGTTGTTTGTGTGATTTAGTAGTATATGTGTTTAGCTATTAAATATTGGTATAGCTTTGAAGCATTGAAGAAGAGCAAACGTGTGGGTGTGTGGGTGATTCTTTTTGGGGGTGCTACCCGGCTGCGTTGCTTGTCGAAGGCGGTTACCCGACGCGTCTTTCGAATCTGAAAACAGGATGATTCGCTCGTAGCGGGCTTGTGGTTTGACAGCTGCCCAGACGGCCCCGACGGCCCAGAAGGCCCCGCACAACCCGGCGCTGCCCGCGTTGCCTTGCGCGACCCGCATGAAAAAAAACAGAAAAACAAAAACGACAGCGCAAACAAAACAAAACAAAAGAAAAGCAAAGCAAAGCACGATTTCACAGTTACCCGCGTTGCGCTGCGTTGCGCTGCGTTGTTTGTTCCGTCTCTGTAAGGTGGTTTTTCATGGCCTTTTTTCGTAACTTTATTTCAATACTTCAAATAATACCAGGAATCAATCTTGCAAAAATCGTCAATACAATAAACAACGCTCTGTAATTATTATAACACAAACACATACACAATAATATTACTACACATATTCATAGCCGCCATAAGTCATTACTCATTTTCTCTATTCAATACTACAACAAGAAATCTTCATTTTCTTCAATCAAAATGTCTGCAAAAACAAAATTACATAGTCCTCCTCCCAACATTATTAATCAACAAAAGAATAATGACCTACTATTAAAATCAAAAAATATTATCAACGATAATAATGAAATCATCATAAAATCCCAACCAAATGATGATACTACCACTACTCCCACAGCAACCACCGCAACCACCACAGCAACAAATACAAATAATAACTTACCAATCGACCCTTTAGCTCAAGCTACCGCTGAAACTTGGCTTTCAATCGCTTCCTTAGCAGAAACAGTAGGCGATATAGATCGTGCTGCAATGGCTTACGATGCAACTTTACAATTTAATCAATCTTCAACTAAAGCTTTAACCTCTTTGGCTCATTTATATCGTTCAAGAGATATGTTTCAAAGAGCTGCTGAATTATATGAAAAAGCTTTAAACGTTAATCCAGAATTATCTGACATTTGGGCAACTTTAGGTCATTGTTATTTAATGTTAGATGATTTACAAAAAGCTTATAATTCTTATCAAAATGCCTTATATCATTTAACAAATCCAAATGTACCAAAATTATGGCATGGTATCGGAATACTTTATGATAGATACGGTTCATTAGATTATGCAGAAGAAGCTTTCGCAAAAGTTCTTGAATTAGATCCAAATTTTGAAAAATCAAATGAAATTTACTTCAGATTAGGTATCATTTATAAACACCAATCAAAATGGAATCAAGCTTTAGAATGTTTTAGATATATATTATCAAAACCACCAACTCCATTAGAAGAATGGGATATTTGGTTTCAATTAGGTTCTGTATTAGAAAATATGAATGAATGGCAAGGAGCAAAAGAAGCTTACGAACATGTTCTTTTACAAAATGATCAACATTCAAAAGTATTGCAACAATTAGGTTGTCTTTATGCAATGAATAACGTCAATTTTTATGATCCACAAATAGCATTAAATTATCTTTTAAAATCTTTAGAAATAGATTCAAATGATTCAACTACTTGGTATCATTTAGGTAGAATTCATATGATTAAAAATGATTATACTGCAGCTTATGATGCTTTTCAACAAGCTGTCAATAGAGATTCAAGAAATCCAATCTTTTGGTGTTCAATTGGTGTTCTTTATTATCAAATTTCACAATATAGAGATGCCTTAGATGCTTATACAAGAGCAATTAGATTAAATCCTTATATTAGTGAAGTTTGGTACGATTTAGGTACTCTATATGAAACTTGTAATAATCAATTAACTGATGCGTTAGATGCTTATAAACAAGCTGCAAGATTAGATCCAGAAAATATTCATATTAGAAAAAGATTAGATGCTTTAACTCAACAATTATCAAATCCACAACAACAACAACAATTACAAGCTCAAGCTCAAGCACAGGCTCAAGCACAAGCACAAGCCCAGGCACAAGCACAAGCACAAGCTCAGGCCCAGGCACAAGCTCAAGCCCAGGCTCAAGCACAAGCACAAGCACAACAACAATTACAAGCTCAAGCCCAAGCCCAAGCCCAGGCTCAACAACAATTGCAAGCTCAGGCTCAAGCTCATGCACAGGCTCAACAGCAATTACAAGCTCAAGCTCAAGCTCAAGCCCAAGCCCAAGCTCAAGCTCAAGCACAAGCCCAAGCCCAGGCCCAAGCACAACAACAATTACAAGCACAACATCACTTACAAGCACAAGCTCATGCACAAGCGCATGCTCAAGCACAAGCAGAAGCTCAATATCAAGTTCATGCACAACAACAACATTTACAAGCACAAATGTCACCAAATAATAATAACAATAATGATTTACAAAAAATTGAACAACAAAATATTCAACCAATGCCAATTATGTTACAACCAACTTTACAATCAAATGATCAGATTAATCCATTAAATGTTAGACCATCAATTTCGAATATGTATCAACAATCATCATCATCATCATCATTTAATCAACAACAAACAATTCAAAATTCGTTAAATTCAAATGAATCATCATCTTCAACAATATTAAATTCGAATAACAAAAAAAATCAAAAAATTAATGAAAATGTTTCATTACCATCTGTTTCAATTTCTGAAATTAATAATAATAATAATAATAATAATAATAACGATAA
>JAMSGN010000309.1:0-14162 GCA_030462905.1 Jamesozyma gamospora
GAAAACGTTATAAAGAGAAACAAAATAATACAATACAAAAAAGTGTGAAAAAAAAAAATATAAAATAAAAAATATTGAAATAATATAAATATTAAAATTGATTAATAGAAATTAGATTATTTAATTAATATTTGAAAAAAAAAAAAAAAAAAAAAAAAAATTGACTGCAAAATGCGATGCGGTCGGGCAAAGAAGGGTTGGAACAAAACCCTAACGCACGGGGTCATGCCCTAATTGCCCTAATTTTTTTATAAAAATTTATTTTTAGGGTTGGTAGGGTTTGAAAAAATTGGACTTTGAACCCTAATTAGTTTAGGGCTGGGATTTGCCTGCAGGAAACATTAAATTGTAAACAAAAGAGATCTAAAAGAAAAACATACAATGACAGATATTATATAAGTGTAATTATATGGTATACACGGAGAGTTATGTTGGAAAAGATTACTGATTTTAATGATTTAGAAGTTGAAAAAGAAAATATCTTACCTCTGACGAAAGGTAGATCTGCAAAATGTTTATCACAAAAGTTTACAGAAAAGGAAATTGTTAACTTTCATAATCAAAAGGATATCTTTGAAAGAAAATTAATTGATGAATTACATGAAATGGATGATCCTATTACTCTTTTCATTGAATATATAGATTGGATTGATAATTTTTATCCTCAAGGTGGAAATTCAAAACAAAGTGGAATGTTAGATGTAATGGAAAATGCTCTTATGTATTGTAAGGATACCACAAGAGATTATTCAAATGATATTAGATATCTGAAAATTTGGTTATCATATATTGAAATATTTTATAATGATTCTTTACAGGAAAGTAAAAATATCTTTGTCTTTATGTTTAGAAATAAAATTGGTTCTCAATTGTCAATTTTTTATGAATCATTTTCAAATTTATTATTTAGGATGGAAAGATTTAATGAATGTTATCAAATTCTATTAACTGGAATTAAAGTTAAAGCAAACCCAATTGATAATTTAGAAAATAAAATTATTGATTGTGAATTATCATTAATGGAAAAAGGTATTACTATATCAGATAATCAAGTTGAAATAAATGATTATTTTATCAATGCTGATAATCCTATAATATTAAATAAAAAACGATTAAATATCTTAAAGTCTAGTGATAACATGTCTAATGAAATTAAAAGATTAAGAGGTAACTCAACAAAGATTACTATATTTAAGGATGATGACGAATTGAATGATGATGACAAAATATATAAAGATAATTGGAATAAGTTAGAGACCAAATCAATGAGAATCAAAGAAAATAAATTATCAAGTAAAATAATTGAATCAAATACAAATTTAGGTATCATACGACAAATTAATAATTCAATTAATTTTAAGAAAAATTCCTTAAAGAAAAATTTTATCTTTAATGATAATTTAGGTAGAAATGGCCCAATTTATAAAAAAATTAAAATTGAAAACCAAAAAGATGAAAAGATTGATTGTAATTTTAATTTATTATATGATGAAAATAATAATATAGAGTATTCAATTGAACAATTATTAGCAATATCAAGAAATATGTATGAAAAAATTTTTAAAAAAAGAAAATTTAATGATGAACCAAATAATTTTTTTAAAAAGTTACATACTAAATAATATATATTTATATATATTTTTCAATATTCTTAAATTATTAATTATTAACTATTTGAAAAAAAAAAAAAACCATAAACCCTGCTAAAGATCAGAAAAGAAGTTTTATTAACTCATTAATCATGAACTTTTATACTTTAAAAAGAAAATTTTTTTTCATTAATTTTTTTCATTTGAATCTCTTGAATTAATCCATTCCATTAAATTATCACTAAACCAATTCATTGAAAATTTTAAAAAATCATCATCATTATTATCATTTATATTAAAATTATTTGATGATAATAATAAATTAATTTCATTATCATTTAAATAATTAATATTGGGTAATTTTGGTAAACCAAACATTAAAGAATCTTTATCAAATCTTGAATTATTAAAATGATTTGGACGACCATATTTTCTTGTAATATCAAACATTGGTATAATAAATCTAATTATTGAATCTAAATGTGATAAACCATTATGTGGAATTGGTCTAATTAATAAACCTTTAGAATTTTTAATAAATGATTCTTTTTTAGATTCTTTAATAAAATCTGTTGTCACTGTTCTTCTTGGTGAAAGAACTCTTTTAGTTATACTTGTTGCAGATGATGATAATGATGGTGATGATGGTTGAGAATTTAATTTATTTGATAAATCTTTTGGATATAAGACATCACCAATTAATTTAATCATATTTAAGTTATTAATAAAATCATTTGAATCTAATGAATTTGATAAATTATTATTATTATAGAAAAAAATATCTTGAATATTATTATTATCAGGAATATAACATAATAAATTTGATTTTAATGATGGATCTTTTGATTTATTACATTTATAAAATTTAATTTGATATTTTCCTTTCTTTTCATATTTATCTTTTTTAGTCTTTGTCATTTTATTTATATGACACCATGCTTTAATCCAACCTTCACCCTCGATATAAATTTCACACCAATCTTTAAAATTATAATGAGAATTTAATATAAAATTAATATCAGGTAAAGTTAAACCTACAGATGAAATGATTGTTGCAGTTAATGATTTGAAAATTGAGAAATGTTCAAAAATTGTTAGTGTAATTAATTTTTGTAAAGTAGAGAATTCATATGAATTATTACAAGTTAAGATAACTTTTGGTTTAATAAATTCAATTGAATTTGAAGTAAATTTGATATTTGATTGAAAAGAAACTTCATCAATGATGGAAAAGATATATTGATTTGTATCTAAAGTTTCAATGGTAAGTAAAATACCATTTAAAGAGATTTTTTTCAAAAGTTTATTATTATTATCCATATTATTAAACCATGAAGTTTTATTATCATTTTGGTTTGACCATTTATAATAATTTTTTTGTAATTGGGAATTTAATAAAGATAATATTGGTTTCAATGTAGTAAAGACATTAGATGGTAATTCATTAAATTCATTAGTAAATTTATTTGGAGTATTTGGTAAAGATGTTATAGCGATGGAACTTGGAGTTGAAGGAATATGTGGACTTACATTACTACTATTTGAAGTGGAACTATCCGAATGAGAGAAATTAGTTGCAATGGAAGTTCTTCTTTTAATTACGATTGGTTTTTTCAAAGATTTTAAGAAACCCATGTTATTATTATTATTGATTAAGTTTTATTTAGATATAGCTGATTACAATGGGAGAAGAATATAATCATTGATGTAGTGAGAAAGAAATTTTCATTATATAATGATTGAAAGAATGCTAGGATGCAAATGACGTTACATTGAAATCGTTTACCATGAAACTTCCAATCCCCAGAAGGAAAAGCCGATCCATATTGGAACGGTTGCTTGGCAAATGACAGGGGCAGCTTTAGAAGGGGCCTGCCAAAAGTTTCAAACGGTGCGGTTTCTTCTGCCGGCGTGAAAAGTTTTGCTGGGTTGTCGCGAAGTTTCCTAATGCGGGAAAGATATGATCCGACACTAGACAAACATATATAGTTGTTGTCTTTGGCATTTCAATGTTACATCCGATGCTTATAAGACACATATCCATTCCAATTCATTTTCCCTCAGTGTTCATTGTAGCAAATAATACTTATCACGGTTACTTCTTCTTTGTGGCAAATCGCGATATTTTTTCTTTTAAACGAGCGAATTTTAATTAGGGAAAGGGAAAAAAGCACCTGTGTTGACTTTGCGTTTATTTATTTGGTGCCAAAAATGTAACAATCACGTTACAGGTTCATCTTGACCAAAAGAACGAATATTTTGTCTCTGCAGTAATGGCTTCTTTTCGTTGAATGGTGACATGGTTTCTTCGTTTGCACTATAATACTCAGGAATACTATCATCATTTGTCAGTTGTAAATTAAATTTTCTATTCTGAATTATTTGTAAGTCTTCTTCAATAACTCCGTTAACTATAAATTTTCTCAATGAAACATATCGTTCATTACCATAATTATCATTAATTTCAAAAATCATTGATCTAACCAAACTTCGAGATTTAATAAACCAATCAGGTAACAAGAATTGTTGTGTAATTTTTTTGTCTGATAATTTATAATGATAAGTTTGAATCTTAATATAATTAGAATCCATTTCATTCATTTGACCTTGATTAAATTGTTTCGCTAATTTAATAAATTCATTTCGTTCTTTATTATTTTGTAATAAGATATAAACACTAATATCTTTTGGTGCAGAATTCATTATATGAACATTATTAGTTAATCGACCATGTAAATAAGCAACTTTTGTCAAATGTAATGGCTTTTTGAATCTAATGGCAAAAGTACAATTTTTACCCTTAACTAAACCACATTGCCAATATGAAGATGATGAATCAAATAAAGGATCAATTAATAATTGATTTGGTTTTAAACCATTACCTTCTTTATAACTCTTTGAAGTTAATCTTTGAATTAATTGTGTACCTTGTGCAAATGTAACAAAATTTAAATCATTTTCCCATTGATGCCTATTTGAATTATAAATTTGATTAATTAATCTTTTTAAGAAAAGGTTTGAATATTGTTCCTGTGAATTAGAAATTTTATTACTATTGGAAATTTTTGATAATTGATCATTTAAGTATAATTTAAATTCATTCCAAATTTCGATTTTATTTTCTTGTAAATTTTTATTTAATTCATTAATGAAAAAATCTTTCTTAATATATTGAAATTCATTATTTAATATTTCTTTAATGTAATCATTTAAATCATATTCTAATTGTGAATTGTTTGATGTATTATCAATGACATTAGAAATAATTGATGATAAATATTCATGTAGTTCAGGAATAATTAACATCGAAGATGAATTATTAATTACAACAGGAATTTCATTTGGTAAAAAACTATTTAAATCTTTTATAATATTATTTTGCCAATTTGTTATATTTTTAATTGTTATATCATTTTTGATCCTATTAAAATCATTTTTTTTAATCTTTTCATTGATTATATTTAATTTTTTATTTAAATTTTCAATTTCTGATTGAAAACTTAATAAATTATTTGGTAATAATTTTTTCAAATTTTTTTCAAATTGTGCAATAATTATTTTAATCTTTTCATCAAATTCAATCTTATGTCTCTCATCTCTTGTATTTAATTCATGATATAAATGATTTATTTGTTTTTGAACATTTGTCATAGAATTAGATTGATATGTATTAGTATTTGTCATAGGGAATGAAATTTTATTTGAAACAATATAATTGGATATTATTGATACGATAATTGACAAAAATAAAATGACATAGATCAATCTTGACCATAAAAATTTTCTTGGTGGTTCATCATCGATATCAAAATCGTTTGAAATTTCATCATCACAATATGTTTGATCATGATCAGTGTCGGGATATTCCTTTTCATAAGTATCATTATTTCTACTATCTAATAAATCGTCAATGTAGGCTTCATTATCTTCATCAGCGGTTTCAATATCATCATCAAAATCATCATCATCTGATTTGTAAAGTGCAAAACTTTTATCTGCATCTTCAACATAGTCATCATCGGTATCATAATTGTACTTATCATTTTCATCATTTTGACCATTTTCATATATGGATTGTTTAAAATCATTATAATATTTTTCATTATGATCATCATGATCTAAAATTTTATTTTTCATAAAATTATTATCTTTACTATTCAATCTGTCTAGTAGAATATCTTTATAAGTTTTTTTCAATGAATTATCATCTTCATCTTCATCATCATTGTTGCCATAACGATGATACGTGTGCGGTATCTTATTTCCAGACATCGTAGTAAATATCCTCTTTCACGTTTGATACACTGAAATTATCCTTCTAAACTTTTTCACTGTCGCTGTTTTTTTATTATAGTCAATAATTGTATTGTCATTGTTTTCTTTTGTGTTTGGCGTTTCGCGTTACATGTAATAAAATGAATCAACAAACGATGGACCTCAAATGAATAGTAAAGAACATAATATTGCAGAGGTTTATATGATTAAACTGGCCTTGTCAAGTTTATCACACTAGGTCTAACTTCCCCGGATTACGACTTCGAAACCAAATATTTTAGCATAACTCGGCATGTTACTCACTCAGTTTTCAGTCAAGTACATTATAGTTTTTAACATCAGTTTAATAACAATTCTTAAAGCACAATAAATTAATTTGCAAACTACTTTTAAATCAAACCTTTATTACTGTAAAACCGTGTCGAAGTGTAACCCGGCCTTTATTTCCGCAATTTTTCAAGCTTTAAAAGGGGCGAAACGAAAATAAATGAAATCGAATTGCATATTTCATGTGTCAAGATTCAATTATAAAGATAAAAAAATTTGATATTCACGTCAATTCAACTATACAGAAAATTTTAAAATGAGTGCTCCGCCATTGCCCTTTAAGGTTATTGCCCAATTCCCTTATCAATCAGAGTACGAAGATGATTTAAATTTTGCAAAAGATCAAATCATTACAGTAACTTCCATCGAGGATGATGAGTGGTATTATGGTGAATATGAAGTATCTGATGAATATCTTCAAGGTATCTTTCCAAAAAGTTTTGTCACTCTTTATAGTGAATCAAATTCAAAAAAAACTATCGAAAAAGAACAGATTGTGCTAGATAAAGAAACTAGTTCTAAAAATGAAGACGTTAAACCTACACCAATATCTATTCCAGATCCAACTAAAATTTCTATACCAGCACCAAAACCATTAGCATTTCCTGATCCAAAATCAATATCGATTCCAGACGCCTCAAAGATATCTATACCAAAACCAACTCCAATTGTAAATGTAAATGAATCTAAACCTTCACATTTAAAACAAACTGTTAAAGAAGATGGGTTCGTTCCAATTCCAAGACAAACTACTTTTGAACAAAAGATTCCAACTGCAACACTAACTAAAAATGTTCCTGAACCAATCAATAAAATTGGTAATGAACAAGAAATTGAACAAGAAGCTTTACCAAAGATGTCATTAAAGGAAAGAATTGCTCTTTTACAAGAACAACAAAGATTACAAGCTGAAAAGGACAAAGAACAACAAGAAGCTAATACAAAAACTAAACATCATGTTCATTCTCATAAACATGAAGAAACTACAATTGAAAATAATGATCAAGATGATGTTATCAGTAACATTAGTAAACGTTTAAGTAACGCATCTGGAGATTCTGATATTAAAGAATCTATTGCAAATGATTTTGCTAATGAAAATGTTAACCAAGAGAAAGAAAATATAAATGAAAATGAATCTATTAAATCCCCAGTTGAAGTTGAACCAGTTATGAAACAAGAAGATGATGAAGACAATAATGTCGAAGAAACTGAAGATACAGATGACGAAAATGTTGATGAAGATGAATCTGAAGTAGATTCTGAAGAAAATCGTAGAGTTGCATTGAGAGAAAGAATGGCTAAATTAGCTGGTGCAGGAAGATTTGGTGGACCAGCTGGTTTTAACCCTTTTGGTGTTCCTGCTCCTACTTCAACTTCAAAGAAATCAAAGAAAAAACAAGTTTCAAAAGAAATTGTCGAAGAAAATGATTCATTACCAGAGGCTATTCCAATAATGCCTTTTGCTGATCCAAATGCTCTTTCATTTTTAAATAAAAGAGAAACTCAAGCAGAAGAACAAATTGAAGAAATAAAACAAGCTAAAGATGAAAAAAATCATATTTATCGAAAATTAGTTGATAATGATTTATCTGATAGTGAAGATGATTTTCAAGATTCAAGTAGTGATCTTGAAAAACTCAAAAATATTGCAGATAGCAAATCATTACCAACAATTGGTAATATTCCACAAATGCCAAAGATGCCTGTTATCGAGTCAAAAGAAGAAGATGATAGTTCATCAATTGAAGAAGATAATAGTTCATCAATTGAAGAAGAAAAGAATGATACTTTTGTTTCAGCTCCACCTTTTATACCACGAATTCCTGAAGTATCAAAGATTCCTAAAATGCCTGAAATGCCTGTTAATTCAGTACCAGATATTATAAAACATAAAACTTCATCAATTTCTTCTGAAACTAAATCTATAAATAACGAATCAAAAGATATTCCTTCACAAAATTTACCTAGTTCAAATTTCGAATCAGATTATGATACTATTGCTAAACATGCACCTCCGCCACCACCACCTGCTGCTGCTGCCCCTTCTTTTACTACTCAAGAAGTTGAAACTTTAAAGAAAGCACCTCCAATGCCTCCTATTCCAGGTATTTCTCAACCTACTTCACCTGCCTCTGTTGGAAAAAAAATGCCACCAATTCCAAATGTTGCACCACCAAGAACGGAAATGGAGTATGGTTCCAAGTCAAAGATAGAATCAACCACTCATGATAATTTAAATGACACTGAAGTATCTCCAAAAATAAAACTGCCATCAATCCCAAATTCTGCTCTTCCTCCACCACCTCCACCACCCTCTATTCCTTCAATCCCAGGAACATCTGATATTTCTCCGACACAAAATTTCAAAAGTACACCTCCTCCTTCATCTATTCCTTCGATCCCAGAAACTTCTGACATTCCTGAACCTCAAAACATTAAACTTCCATTACCACCACCATCTCCTCTTCCTCCTCCTCCTCCACCAGCAGGTCCTACATCTGATTTAGAATCTAAAAATAAACAGGAAAGTGATATACAGCCAAGATTATTAAGAAAGTCTTCTACAATTGCAGATGTCGATCAAATTGTACAAGAAGTTAAAATAAACTTTAAACCAACTGATTCATGGTATATAACTAAAACTAATCCAAAGGAAATTGAAAACATTAAATTAAAATTTAACTTTGAAGTTGATGATACTCCAATAACGAAACGTGCCGGAGAAAATTGGATATTCCGTACATTTTATTATATTTTCGAAAATTTATCACAATTTAACATTTCAATAATCTTTAAAGATGATAATCCTAATGACACAGCAATCTTAGTTTGTGGTGATTTCTATCCCGTTCCAAGTCATATTGAAGATGGTCCAATTCCAGAAATTTTTAATCAAGAAATTATTGACCAATGTCAAGCCTTAGCAAATGGTAATTTAGTTAATAACAATTTTGTTTATGAATTAGTTCACAATCTTGGTAATGAAGTTATGCCTCCTATTGGCCATCGTACTTTTGGTGGTGAAATTATGCATTATAGAGCTGGTACTCCAGTAGATATTAGTGAATTGAAAAAGATTAGAGCTGGTGACATTATTGTAATTAGAAAGGGTGAATTTGATACACATAAAGGTGTAATTAGTCCAGGTGGCACTACAAATGACGTTTATACAGCCGTTATTACAGGTTATGATTTTGAAAAAAATAAGTTTAGAGTTATTGAAGAACATAATGGTAGTTTGGTTAAAGCAAGTTACAAGATAAATAAAATGAAATCTGGTAAATTAAAAGTATTTAGAGTTTTATCTAGAAAGACAATTGGCTGGTAAATTTCACCTGTTGTTGTTTCTTAAATATTTTGATTATCTAATAAATTTTTGTTTAAAGTTATATTCAATGCAAATAATACTGCAATTGCGGTTTATAAATGTGTTTGTTTTCTTTAACAAGATGTTAAATAAAAATTATAAAAGTAAATACTGTAAAACTTGACATTATTTTTTTTCGCTTTAGTATATATTACGGTCCTAGTATTTAGTTAGCAATAACAAATATAGATCATATGTATAAATATGCAGCTACAATATACAATTGTATCAATGATAACGTATTCTGATAAATCCTAATGATATTGATATTAAAAAGATTATCACAACCTTTACTTTATGAACCTCAAAACTTACCCGTTCATTTTAGAACACCATTCATGAATAAAGTAAAAGGAATTTATGGACCAATATTGAAATATAAAAATTTAATAAAAGCACATTCTAAACAATCAGAAGTCTTTAAGAATGAATTCTTTACCCTTCGATATTATCCACCTAATCATTTCGTTTCAATATTTAGAAAGAGTAAACCTGCAATTACTATTAAATTTACCAATGGCGCAACGTTTCTTAACGATTGTAGCTCCTATATGAAAAAATTAAATCAAGGTAAAAAATCTTTAGTACCTTCTGATTATGCTGTATGGAGACGTAAAATGACTTTACAAGTGAAAAAAATTTTTTTAAATAAATGGAAAGAATTGAAAGGAGAACAAGGTGTCTTACAGGAAATCAATTTACTTAATAACGTTCAAAATAAAGAATTAATATATGGGTTAAATACCCCAGTTGGTATTGCTAAGGATGGTTATTATGAATTTCAAATACATAAATTTCCTAAAGATGAACAAGTACAAAAATTGTTTGACAAAAATGTAAGGAAAAGTGTTAATATTGTTGCTAAATTAGACTGGGAAGTATTTTTACACAAATTTAAAGCAAGACGTAAAAAAAAATTGACAGGTAAAAATGTGTCTAATACACTAGAATCTCATAATAATGGAAATGATTGGGTTGAGGAAATTAATGATTCTATTCAAGTTAATGTTGTGAATAAGTTTCTGAAAGATTCAAAAGTACCATTTGTAATATTTAGAAAAAAAATTCAAGATATGATTTTATAAATTTTCCTTATAAAATGTACATATAATTAATGATCTTATTTATATAAATTTTTTGTTTATGGTCTTTATCACGAATGGTACGAAATGAACACTTTGCTAAAGCGTACTTACATTTTACTAAAAAAATGAAAAACTTCATAACGTAAAGATTATTTCGTAATTAAAAATCTTGAACTTTTACCCTCTGTTTTCCAAATAAGAGTTTCTCCCTTGGAATTCCCACAGAAGTGACCATTCCACTAATCTCACCATGCTGCTTGGTTGGATTTCTTTCATTATTAATTCCCTTTTTAAAGTCTTCTACCTTTTGCACCCTTTCCAGCCTTAGAAGTCTTGATGGATTCTTCTTCAGCAGCAAGCAAAGCGTTTCTTTCTTGTTTAGCGGTTTTCTTTGCAAGCTTCTTTGTTTCTTCCATAATCTTTCTTTGATTAGGTTCACGAACTCCTACAACCCATTTTTTGGCTTCTTCAGCTTCCAGAAAATCTTTTTCAACTTGACGTTTTTCCCATTCTTGTTTTCTTTGTCTTGCTCTACCAGCAGCAACTTTTGCAGCAGATTCTGAATATCTTTTACCCATCTTTAGTTTGTTATATTAAAAAATTGTTTGACTTGTTTGATTTCTTTTCCATATAATTTAAAAAGATTTACAAAACTAAATCAACTCATTTCATTTCAATTATACAACATTTTATATCTCATTGATCTATCAGGTTTCGTGGTAACACGCTCTACCATAAAATGGGGTGTCATAGTTAAGACGCACCCAAATGACACAAACGAAAAAGGTAAAGGTGCATTTCGAAATAATTCCACTTAGAAATCTTAACACAATCAAAAATAAAAACCTTTCTAGAAGTTTTTCAGTGTTCTTTCTTGGAAAGAGTCTTTCAAAATCTAAGAACATCATGGAAAATGTCGTTATAGTTTCTTTGAATGACCATACTGAAAACCCAATAAAATACTGCACCCTCAAACATAATACCAGCAAAAATTAACAGTCTACAAACCAATAATACACTTCAGCACTGACGAATTCTAAATCTCAATTCATCTTTTTTAAACATTTTTTTGATAATTTCTTGAAATTATCATCATTTTAGTAAATTTTTCAGGCCATCTCTAAAGTTTTTTCACTTTTTACAATACGCGCTACACGAAATATAAACTGCATCTGCAATTGAAATCATATAATTTTTCATCTATAAACTATACTTAATGAAATGAAAACCATATATTGATAAATCAATCGTTTATCTTCATTTTTAAAAATATTTGATTGTTTTGAGTAATAAAATCAATTATGGATTCATTATTAAGAAAATTCAACGAGAATAGATCAACCGATTCTCATTCCATTACAAGAACCATAATTAAACAAGATTACAATAACGAAAATCCTTTCAAATTAGATTATAAAGATAGGGATTACAGTTCACAATTTTATCACTTATATCAATATAGACTTAATATTCTTAAATCTCGTATTGAAAAAGAATGTATTAGAAGATGGAATAGTGGATTTAAATTAAATGGTAAAGAAGTAGTTAAAAAAGAGAAAGTATTAGATATTCAAGGAAAAGAACCTTGTTGGTGTGTTGGTACTATATATTGTGAAATGAAATATAAACCAAATATTTTAGAAGAAGTTGTTAATGATACTTATGGTGCACCAGATTTAATCAAAAGTTATACAGATTCAGATGGAACTGATGAAATTATGTTGGAAGATGAAAGTGGTAGAGTTTTACTTGTTGGTGATTTTATTAATTCAACTCCTTTTATAACAGGTACAATCGTTGGATTATTAGGAATGGAAGCAGATGCTGGTACATTTCAAGTATTAGATATTTGCTACCCTGAAGGCTTACCACAATCAAAATCACCATTTGAAATTGATGAAAATAAAATGAAATTTAAATCTACTAATAAGAATACAATTGCTCTAGTATCTGGTTTAAATGTGAACACTACTTCTCCAGAACGTATTATGAGACTTAAATTACTTCAAGAATATTTAATGGGGAGTTTAATTGAAAATGATAATATTTCTAAAATTGGGAAATTAATTATTTGTGGTAATAGTGTTGAATTTGATCCATATGATAAAGAAAGGGGTAAATTAACTGAATCCTTAAAAGAATTAGGTAATTTTTTGGGAAATACTTTACAAAGTATTTCAATTGATATAATACCTGGTTCTAATGATCCAAGTGAAAAGACATTACCTCAACAACCTTTAAATAAAGCACTCTTTCAAGAATCATTAAGACCTTATTTTGATAAAATCAATAATAAAATTTTAAATTTAGAGACTAATCCATATATTTTTAATATTAATGATTGGAAATTGTTAACAACATCTGGTCAAAGTATTAATGACATTATGAAATATATTATTCCATATCAAAAAAATAAAGAAAATAATGATGATGATGTGAGTATGACTGCTGAAGAAGAAAAAGATAATATTGATCATAGATTAGATTTAATAGAATGTACCATGAAATGGCAAAATATTGCCCCAACTTGTCCAGATACTTTATGGTGTTATCCATTTAAAGGAAAAGATCCATTTTTGTTAAATGAATGGCCACATGTTTATATTGTTGGTAATCAACCATGGTTTGGTACAAGAACATTAACAATGAATAACGGTGTAAAAATTAAAATAATATCAGTACCTGAATTTTCATCTACTGGTCAAATAGTATTATTGGATATAGAAACCTTAAATACTGAAGTTATTAATATTGAAATATAGAATTTATAAATTTGTATAATTGATTTATTAAATTTTTTTAAAAGTAAAGTGAAATTAAAAAATTTGTTATTTTGTTAAGTAATGTTTTTAATATTTTTTTTGTATTATTATTTTTTCAATATTACAAGTTAATTTTTTTTAAATAATTGCTTTTTATTATTTTGTAAACTTTAAGTATATTTTTATAAACAAAACAAAAAATAAAATAACAAAACAAAAATTTTTTTTTTCTATTTCAGTGCCAAAAAAAAAAAGGCAAAATGTTTTTCTAGCAAGTAATTCTTGTTTTATAGATTGAAAAGTTCTTTTAGAATAATATTAATTAAGAGATTTGCATTCTTTCCACAATTTGAAAAAATATTCCAAAAAAGAAATGTAATACCAATCGAACAAAGGTTTTATATATATATTTTTTCAAACTTGGTTTAAAAAATTAAAAAACTTTTATTTAAATTTTGTTACTACTTTTATTAATATATACATTAAATAGTATATGTATTTCAACAAATATGTGTTCGAAATAGGCGATAAAATTGCATGAAATGTATGTAAAGTACTTGAAGTAAAAACATTAATGTTTAATTGTTTTTTTATTTAATAAGTATTTGAAATATATAAGTCAAATGTCTTTAAATTTGAATATCATGAAGGAACCTTTAAAATTGATGGGATGAACTTTATCTTATTACAAAAATAAAAATTAGGCAACTTGGCCGAGTGGTTAAGGCGAAAGATTAGAAATCTTTTGGGCTCT
>JAMSGN010000310.1:0-14029 GCA_030462905.1 Jamesozyma gamospora
ATAGTATTGAATATGGTACACATATTATTAAAGACATTAAATTAATTAATATTTTAAAGAGAACTGATTTATTCTTAAATTCAATTGATTCTTCATTATTAGCACAAAGATCGTTAGAAACAAATTCTTTTGAAAGATCTGCATTGTATTTAGAACAAAGCTATAGAAAATTACGTGATAACAACAAAAACAACAATGACAATTTGTTAAAAAATTTACAAAAGACTTATGAAGAAATTGGTGATATTGATTCAATTGATGGTATACTAAAGACATTTTCAAACGATAATTTAATTTCTAAAATTGAAGAACTTCAATATTCAAGTAATTGGAAAATGGCACAAGATTGCTTTTCTATATTAGGAAATTTTTCAAATCATAACATTGCTAATACAAAAATGTTAAAATCAATGTATGATCATCAATTATATTCTCAATTATTAATTAATATATCTCAAATAATATCAAAGGAACCATTATTACTTGAAAATTTTGATAATAATAATGAATATTGTAGTACAGCACTTGAAGCTGCAATTTTAGTTGGTAATAAAGAATCATTAATTTATTGGATTGAAAAAGTTGAAAAATTTGAAAATGTAACAGATCCAAATATTTTATTAAATTATAATATTGCGAAATCATTATATTTTATTAATCAAAATAAATTGAATAAAACTTTAGAATATATTAATAAAAGTTTTAGAATTATGGGCACACATTTTACAACATCATCAAATGCAACAACATTAATTAAAAAACAAAAATTTTTAATTAAATTACATAGTATTTATGATATTATGTTATTATCATCATCAAATTCAAATAAAATTCAATTTGAAAAACATACAGATACATTAAATTATAGAATGAAAAGAATTGGTGCAGATTTTAATTCAAATTATTATTTGTTGTCAATAAGAAAATCATTTAATTTATTACAAAATGAATCATACGTTAAACAAGATTTAATTAATACATTTTTCAATATTACAAGATTAGCTAGAAATAATTCAAGACTTGATATTGCATCAGAATCATTAATGAATTGTCTTCAATATAAACATCCACAAGCTGAATTAGAATTTGCAGAAATTTTATGGAAACAAGGTGAAAATAATAGAGCATTAAAATTAGTTAAAGAAATTGATAATAGATATAAAAATGATGAAAATATTAATATTAGAGATCGTTCTGCTGTCTTATTAAAATATACAGAATGGTTAGATTTATCAAATAATTCTGCATCAGCTCAAATTATTGAACAATATGAATCATTATTAAAAATTGATTCTTCATGGGACAGACCATATTATTCATTTGGATTATATTATAGTAAATTATTAGAGAAGAAAAAAATTGAAGGATTTATTACAGATGGTATATTTGAATCAAAATCAATTTCATTCTTTGTTGAAGCATTTCATTTGAAAAATTCAAGTAGAGTTCGTGAACATTTACCAAAAGTTGTTACATTTTGGTTAGATATTGCTTATGCTGCAATGAAAGAAAATTCAAATTCAGAAAATGGTTTGAAAAGGAAAAAAAAATTGTTAGAGTCAACAAGACAAATTTGTACAAAAATTGAATGGGCAAATAAAAAATGTAGTTCATATATTTGGTATTCTGTCTTAACACAATTATTATCAAGATTGTTACATCCACATAAGATGTCATCGCTTTTAATTCAACACATTTTATTAAATTTAGCCATTGAATATCCTGCACATATTTTATGGTATATAACAGTTTTACAAAATTCTAACATTGAAGCTAGAGTCATTTGTGGTAGATCATTAATTGATAAATTTAAAAAACATTGTTCACAATCATTGGCTATACTTTCATCTGCACAAAATTTAACAACACATTTAACTAGAGTTAGTCTTCAAGATGTTAAGACAAGAAGTACAAGATCAGAAAAATTATTAGAAAAAGATTTTAAATTTGCAATGAATATGGCACCATGTAATATGGCAGTTCCCGTAAGAATTAATTTAGAAATGATATCACCATCAGTTTCAAATTATTCATCATCATCAACAAGATCATATAAACCATTTAGAGAAGTAGTAACGATTGCAAAATTTGGTTCCACATATAAAGTCTTTTCATCATTGAAAAAACCTAAAAAAATTGATATAATTGGATCAGATGGATTAATCTATGGTATAATGTGTAAAAAAGAAGATGTTAGACAAGATAATCAATATATGCAATTTGCTACAAGTATGGATTTTCTTTTAAAGAAAGATATTGAATCATCTAAAAGAGCACTTGGTATTACAACGTATTCAGTTTTATCATTAAGAGAAGACTGTGGTATCTTAGAAATTGTTCCAAATGTAGAGACTTTAAGATCAATTTTTTTCAGAAAATATGAAAGTGCAAAGATTGATTGTCAATTAAAACCGTTATATGATAAATGGTTAAATTTACCAAATGAACAAAAATTATCATTTTATTTAAAGCAAATAAAAAGATTTCCATCAATTTTATATGAATGGTTTATAGAAACATTTCCTGAACCAATTAATTGGTTTAATGCAAGAAATAAATTTGCTAGATCATATGCTGTTATGGCTATGGTTGGTTATATCTTAGGATTAGGTGATAGACATTGTGAAAATATACTTTTAGATATTGAAACAGGTAAAGTTTTACATGTTGATTTTGAATGTCTTTTTGAAAAGGGTAAAAGATTACCTATACCTGAAATTGTTCCATTTAGATTAACACAAAATTTACTTGATGCATTAGGTATAATTGGCACAGAAGGTACATTTAAAAAGAGTAGTGAAGTAACATTGTTATTAATGAGAAATAATGAAATAGGGTTAATGAATATAATTGAAACAATTATGTATGATCGGAATATGGATAATTCTATTCAAGAAGCTATGAAAGTATTAAGAAATAAAATTAGAGGAGTTGATCCACAGGATGGATTAGTATTAAGTGTTTCGGGACAAGCAGAGACTTTAATTCAAGAAGCCACGTCAGTTGACAATTTAAGTAAGATGTTCATAGGTTGGTTACCATTTTGGTGAAACGCAAAATACCTTGTATATATTAAATAAAAGTATAATGAATTTGTATTATTGTAGTCAACAGATATATTAGGGTTCCCCATCCAGCCCTAAAAAGCCCTCAAAATAGCCTTCCGCAAAAAGAAACTCATCGGCCTAACAAAAGTGCGCCCGTACATCTGTGCGTGTGTTTCCACGGGCGTTTCTGTGGGCTTGCCTGCTGGTCCGATGAGTTTCTTTTTTTTCGGTTTTTTTTTTTCTTTTTGTGTAATGTTGTATCTGTGCCTGCCACGAAAAGCCCGCAGAAGCGGAGAAACACGGGAAAAAGTTTATTATGAAAGCGGATCGAGAAATTCCACTGAAAAAGAAAAAAAAGCACAGTAAATTGAATGAAGCAAAAAGAATTTATCCATCGAGAAATTTCATGCAGACAAACGTGCAATATTCACGTATAAATAAATAAGTAAATATTACATGTATATTAAAATGCTGTCGTACCATCGTTGCTTGTTTATCTTATATATTTATTTATTTTTCATTAATTAATGAGTGCATCCCTTAGTTCCGTTTTTGGTTCCTTTAATTTCACAAATTAAACGTTGATTGATTATATATATATACTTATATCTATACTTATATTTATATTATTTAATACTTTCTTTATCAAACTCATTCATTGCTATATATTTTGGTCTTGGAGTTTAGTATACTATATATTTATTATATTACACATCAACAGTTTCTTTATTATATATCGTTCAACAACAAAATATGACTGATAATAATAGTTCAACAATAATGGATAATAATGATATTAAATCTTTAAAATCAAAATTAAAGAACAAACCAAATCAAAATAATAAAAATTTTCAATTATTAAATAATATTATTACAAAACAAGATATTACTCCTTTATCAAAAAATAAAAATAAATCAAATAAAAATAATGATGAAGATAATGATGAAATTAAATCTATTATTGTAGATAGTATACCACCAACTGATATAGAAAGTTTATCCAACAATTCTTTCATTACAAATAATAATAATAATGATGATGATGATAATGATTCTGATAATGATGATATATCTGTTACATCAATTGATTCTGATATATTATTTTCTCCATTAAATAATAATAGTGATGATAATGAGGATTATGATTACGAATATGATAATAACAATAATAATAATTTAAATTATTTTAACAAAAATAATAACATTAACAATATTAATTTAGAAAATTCAATATTAAATAATCAAGTCTTTGATTATAATAATTTACCATCTTTTTCAAATAATAATGATGATTTTTGGAAAGAAGTTAAAATAACAAATGAAGAATCTTTATGTTTACAAGATACAACAACAATTACAACAAATAATTCCTTTGAACAATCAATTTCATCAAATAATAATAATAATATTTCATCAATTCAAGATTTTATCTCTGATGATCTTAAAATTTCAAATAATACAAACAATTGGAATGATAAAATTTTTAATGATCAAAATTATAAAATTAAATTACTTTCTTATAGAGATTCTGATGGCAAATTATCATTGAGAAAAAGAAATTTAAACAATAATATTAAATTAATTAATAGAATTGGTTTAATTACAAAAAAGACAAAATCAAAAAAAAATAAATTATTGAAAAAAGCTATGAGAAGAAAAAGTGGTATAGCTGAAATGATTTCAACTGATGTTAGTTTAAGTGAATTCATGTTATAAAAAAGATAATTTATTATTATTATTATTATTATTTTGGTTTTAAGGTCTCATTATTCTCATTTTCAATTTCAATTTCAATTTTTTAAAATTATTATTACATATTATTTTTTTTCTATTTATTACTGGTAATTCAAACACATGGTAGGAACTTTATATTAAAAAAAACTGGGTTTATTTCTTTATTTCTTTCTTTATTATACATCAAATGTTTATATAATTTTTAAATTTCTGTAAAAAAATTTCATCATCTTTTGAGCTTTTCATAAATAATTAATTACTTTAAAATTGTTTTTATTATTTTTACTTTATAATATGTGTCACTTTTTTTTTGTTTATAAGATTCCGACAATTGAAAAATAAAAAAAAAACTACTTTCAGTTCTTTATATAAAGGGGAATAACATCTAAAAATAATAGCAAAACAATTATGTCAAATCAATCTGGTATCTTGGCTAATTCAGATTTATTAGATAAATTAAGGATTTCTAATGATAATGATAATAGTAACTTAATTATTATTATTGCCAAAATTTCAAATGATTCAACAACTGTTGAATTAAAGGATAAATTTAATAGTATTGATGACTTAAAATCTTATGATTTTACAAATCCATTTTATATTTTCGTTAAAGATAAATTGAAAAATCCTGATAGTTATGATTTCATTTCTTTTGTTCCAGATGTTTCTTCAGTTAGATCAAAGATGTTATATGCTTCTACAAAGAATACTTTATTAAGACAAATTGGTTCAAATTTACTTAATAAACAATTTTTATTAACTGAAACAGATGAAATTTTTGATTTTTTTAATAATGAAAATGATTCTAATGATTCTAATATACTCCTAACTGAATCTGAAATTATGGCAAAAGAAATTAATGATCAACAATTAAAGATGAAATTATTAAATGGTCATAAATTAGTTTCACAAAATAATAGTTTACCAAATTCATTAACTTTTAATGTTTTAACACAAGATTCATCAATAAATGATATCTTAAATGAATTTAATGTTATTTCATTCAAGATAGATTTAAATAACGAAAAGATTGAAATTATTAAAAAAGAAACGATTTCAAATCCAAAGGATTTAATTATATTAGATGAATTTCCAACTTATACAATTTATAAAAATGGTAATTTAAATTATTTTATTTATAGTTGTCCTTCGGGTAGTAAAGTTAAAGAAAGAATGATTTATGCATCAAATAAAATTGGTTTCATTAATTATTTAAAGGATAAAGAAAATTTAATTTTTAATAAGATTTTAGAAATTGGAGATCCAAATGAATTAGAAATTTCTTTAATTTCAAGTAAAAATGAAATTGAACAAAAAAAATATGATAATATTATTGCAACTGAAAATAGTTCACAAAAATTTAATAGACCAAAAGGTCCAAATAGAAGAAGAAAAATTTGATACTAAAAATATAATAACTTGAATTTATTCTGTATTTTGTTTTTTGTTTTTTTTAATTCTCATTTATATATATATTATTGAAAAAAAAAAAGATGTTTTTAATCATTTTTATAACTTTTAATTTCAACTTTATCAAAATTTAAACAATTTTTAAAATTCATTTCTAAATTTTCAAT
The DNA here is from genome assembly GCA_030462905.1 of Jamesozyma gamospora. Lineage (NCBI taxonomy): Eukaryota > Fungi > Ascomycota > Saccharomycetes > Saccharomycetales > Saccharomycetaceae > Jamesozyma > Jamesozyma gamospora. The sequence continues at coordinate 6,359 of JAMSGN010000310.1, forward strand.
AATTGAAATGAAAAAATTATTAATTTCAATTTTAAATTGAAATTTATTAATCTTGATGATAAAATTTTCAATTTTTTTAATTAATTGTCTTTTAGTTATTAAACTTATTGGTATTGCAACTTTATAAAATGACAATTTTTTTTGTAAAATTTCAATTTCTTGAGTCCATAAGATTGTTTCATTTAATAAAATTTCAATTCTTGAACTAACTTCTTTTTTGTTATTTGCATTACAAAATGCTGAACATATATTAATTATTTCAATAAATTCATCACGATCATTTAAATTATCGAATGTCATTATTGCTTGAATTTTGTTAAATTTTAATAATACAACATTTTCATCAAATATTTTAATATAATTTGGAAAAAACCGATTATCAACTTTAGCAAATCTTTTATTGTAATCCTTCCCCGTCATGACAAATATTCCAAAATAATTAAACATTTCATCAATTGATATGAAAAAATTTTCATTAATTGTATATTTTTTCTTAATAAATTCTTTATCATTTGAATTAATTAATAAAAAATTTAATTTACCATTTTTTAAAGTTTCAATACAATAATCATCTTTAATTGATAAATAATTTATTTTAAAATAATTTTTTTCAAGTGAAAATCTAAAAGTATCAATATTTTTATAAATTAATTCATTAAAATTTTTAATTTCATCTTTCATGGAAAATTTATCTATTGTATTATCTAAGATATGTGAGTAAACATTAATATCATCCTGAAAGATTGAATAAATTTCAACTAATGGGAAGTAACCAGCAAATGAATTTCTACAAAATTTAGATTTTGAATCTTTAATAAAAATATCATTTTTCAAAATTTGATTTTCAATTAAATATTTTGGAGAATATATTTTATTATAATATTGATAGCTATTTAATATAATTTCATTTATCTCTGGAAATTGTTTTGAAGTAATATTATCATAATAGTAGTGTAAAATTTGTCTTGGTATCATAAATCCATTTGATCGAGTATCCTGTAAAATTAAATCAGCAAATTCAAATTTTGAAATTTTTTCTTTATTATTTGAATTGAAGATATCTGTATGTAAAAGAAGTAAAGAAAATAAAATAAAATAAATTTGATTTTCATCTTTCCAATATGTGGCATTTTCATTTTTCTTAATTTGGAAAAGAATCTTACTGAATTCAATTAATAAACGATCAATTTGTTGTGATTCTTTCGGTAGTTCAATAAAAATCAATAATATTCTTAGTGAAATATCTAATGGTAAATTATTAAAATTGAAAAAATTTTTCAAAAAATAATTTAAACAATTTTTCCTAAAGGGATCATTTTTTTCAACTAATATAATACAGATTTTATTACCAAATGTTGAGATTTTTTGAAGATAACTTTCAATTGAATCATTGGGTTTAGGTTCAGGCACTTTTATAACATTATTTTGAAATTTATTACAATGATTATTATTATCAAGGATTTTATATGATCTTGAAAATGATTTTCTTTTGATAAAATCTTTAAAAGCTTCTTTTAACGAATTAAATTTTTCGTTTTCATTGGATTTAGGAGATCTTAATGAATTTGGTAATAATTCAGTGAATCTAATCGAAGGAAAATTGTTATTTTCCTTTGATATTAAATTTTTATTATTATCAAATGGAAAACCTGATACACTCATTGAACGGTTTTTTTTATTTTCCCAATTTTTATATTTGGTATTTTGGTTTTTGATATTATTGTCATTATTTGAGAAAACATTAGTTTCAAAGAAATGATTGTTATTTTTAAATTCAAGTTCGTTGAATGATTTTTGCTTGACGTTAGTTAAATAAGCATTGTGATATAAATAATCCGCTTCCTTAATTTTATGAGCAGAATCGGAATTCAAATCACTTCCATCATCTTTGTGATCTGGTCCAAATTCTTTTTTTACTACTTTTGGTCCCAATGAAGTTATTGAATGGATATTACTTTCAAACGGTACGAAAACATTGTTCAGACTATAAAAATCTTCATCGGATGAAGAATTACTTGTATTTAAATCATGTACGGTATTACTCATTAGCTATTGTTGTTTAAGTAGTAATGCAATAATCTGATAATGATAAACTTCAATCTTTTCTATTGATATAGCGTTTTTAATATAAACCTGAAAAGTTTGGTATAAAACCCTTTGAAAACAATTTGTTCTGTGCATTTAAAATGCAATGAATCTGCAAGATGAGCAAATCTTTGCAGGAACCATTTCACGGATCTCCGAGAATAAAAATTCTGTGTAGAAATTCCAACTCAAAAGCAGTTAATTGTCCTGTTGGGACGTAAAAGATCCTTAGACACTGGTTTAGAAAAGAAAAACATAAACGAACTTAAATTATAATATACTTAAAATATATAATAATTATAAAAATTAAAAATTATTAAACTTGTTCTGCTCAAAATAAAAGAATACATATCTAAACCGATTGAACAAATATATCAGTTTTAACATTTGCATGTACTCTTACCACAAGAAGTATCAGCAGAGCATGAATCTGAAGAACCACAACAAGCGGATAAAGTTTCTTTCTTTGGACAACATGAACAGGCACATTTATCACAACTACAACTGTCTTTACAGTTTGTACAGGAGCATTGATTGTTAACTAATTCTTGAACCATTTTGAAAATATTTAATTGATTGATTGTTTGTTTGATTGTTTGTTTGTTTAGTATTGAATACTTGATGATCTTGTGAGAAAGACTAAGAAATTACATATAAAACTGAAATAGAAACAAGATTAATTCAGTAGATGCCTGTCCTATTTATACGTTTATTCAAGACACACGTTCTCATGAATCACACGTATTCTTTATCGATATTTTGTGATAAGCCATTGAATTGCCGCCAAAACGAGTTATTATTTCTGTAAATTGAAAAACAGTTTTTCATCAGCGAAACACGCTCGCAAAGCAAAAATAACGTAAATGAAAATACAGCTTCGCAATAATTGGAAAGAGTAACAGCAAAAAGAACGTTTGTAAAATGTCAACCAACACTTCAAAACATTCTAGAAACATCTGGATTTAACAGGAAAAAAAATACCAAAAAAATTCAAAAGTTGGTAATTTCAGAAAACAAAAAAATCTCCCGGGGGCGAGTCGAACGCCCGATCTCAAGATAACTTTGTGGAACACATTACAGTCTTGCGCCTTAAACCAACTTGGCTACCGAGAGTACTTTTTTGAAATTTGATGTCTTAAGATAATTATTCATCATTCCAAATTAAATATCTTTTTCTTATAATTTATAGAAAAATTGTAGCACTTTTTGTAGTTTGTTAAATGTTTTTGGTTTTTTATACATCAAGTTCAATGTTTATACAATTCCGAATAAATTTATCTTGAACTTCAATTTATAACCATAGTTGGAAGATCTACAGTTATTGCTTGTTTTTTGATAAAGTTGCTGCATCTTTAATTATCACTATTTAGCCTTATTTTCCTTTAATATGTTACTAAACTTAATATCAAGTTAAAAAAATTTGTTTCAAATCAATTTCTGTTAAATAACTTCTAGTATGTCTAATTGTTAAAATTAATTTGTATCATTTATTTATAATGTTTATTTCCTGTCTTTTTCATTGAAAGAATTTGAATTTAGTACTTTCGTATTCATATTATTTATTTTTGCATATTTATTTCAAAGTCATATCTCATTTATTTCTTTATTGATGTGTGTTTGAGAAAACCCCCACCAAAATTTTTAAGTGTTTAATTTGAATAGTTTAAAAGATAAAATATAAAAGAGTGCATTTAGTGAGAACAATGTGACATAGCTTTACAATGTTTTAAATTGAACTCATTCCTTTTGAAAATACATTTATTTAGTTTTATAACTCGCTATTATTTTGGAGGCTTGCTTTATTGTTTTAAGTACAAACAGTTAAGTATTTGTGGATTCTAATTGCTATTTTTTAATTATTCTTTATGTTTATTCTGAAGCATTTTTTAGTGAGGTTCTCCCTGGTTTTTTTTTATCTCCGTCAATTTTAGTTTGGAAATTTTACGAAAGGCGTTTTGGACATTTAAAGATAGATTCTTAACATTGAAGGAAACACTCCATTAAATTGAAAGCAAATTCGTTATTTCTTGTTTTCTTTTCTGGTAATATGCCATCTGACAGAGAAAAATAATAGAATGAAAAAAAAATGCAGTTTTTTGGAAGTTAAGAATATATGTTTAATGATAAATAGAGACTCATCATTGTTATTTTGCACAATGTGGTATTGTTTTAGTCCATAATAAACCTTTTAATAGTCTAAATTAATTTGCAACATTTGAATAGTCTTCCACTTTCAAAAGTAACCTTATGAAACATTACTATCTAATTTCCATAAACTGTTTTTTCAAGATCTGTAAAAAAAAATAACATTGGATTAATTATTATCAAATTTTACTTACTTAAAATAAAAAAAAAAGCAATGAATAAAAATAAGAATATTTATAAAATTTAATTTATGATACGATTATCTAATCGTTTCATTTCTTTTGTTATGAGATCGTTAAAAAATTCATAATTATCATAATATAAATGATGACCAGCATTTGGAACTATTATAAAATCACTCGTACCTTTACCATAAACATCATTTAATATTTTGTTTACACGTTTTCCACCTTCACTATCCATCCAATCATTTTCTCCATAAACCCACATCCAATTACAATTTTCACCTTGAAATAATTTCAAATTTTTCTTGGTAAAAATACTATTTTCTAATGGAATTCTTGGTGAACCACCACATTGTAAAAAAAAAGGTAATAAATATTCACCAGAGCCAGCTCCATTAAAAATTGCATAAGTATATCTATGTAAATTTTCGAATTGTGTTTTATCTTTTATATTTCCAAATCTTCTATAAGTCCATCCTGAAGTTATCATTGAACCAAAAATTCCTGTATTTCTAACTAAAGTAAATGGTGATATATTTTGATTCCATAAAGTTTCATACCATTTTGGAATATTATTTAATTTTGTATTTGTTATACCTGCAGGTGAACACATGATAAGTTTTCCAAAATGTGAACGTTTTAAATAATTAGCCATTAGGAAAGCACCAAGAGAATGTGCAACAATAATATTATTTTTGGGATTTTTTAAAAGGTTTCTCTTTTGTAACCAAGTTTCAATTCTATCATGGAACCATTGAAGAACTAATGAAGAAGAATCCTTGGGATAAAAAAATGGGAATTGAGGTCTTGTAGAAAATCCAAATCCTGGTAAATCAATTGCATGAATATACCAATCATTATCTTTTGATAAATGTTCTAAATTTTTAAGATAAAAACCAAGTCCAGCTCCGTAACCATGAATTAAAATTAAATGTTTTTGATTTTCAGGTAAAATTTTTTTTAAGGGTTCAATACAAAATTCATTTATTTGATTTCCTTGATCATCAACTTGTGTCTTTATAAATTTAGCAGATCTTGAATTGTTAGAATCTGAGGGATAAAAAGATAATGTTGATAATAAATCTTCTTGAATTTTATGTGGATGAGTTTGAAAATATCTATAATCTTTAAAAGAATCTTCTAAAGTTCTGGGGAATAATCTAGGAAGTCTTTTAATAATTTGTAACAGTGGTTTAGCTGTCGGTGCAGTTGAAGATTTTATTTCCTTAGATATAGCTGAAGTCATCGATGCATTTTGTGATTTTTTTTTACTCCAAGACCACCATAATAAGTTCTTATTAGCGGCAATAGCCTTACTGGATATCTTTGCAGACATCTATTATGTTTTAAAAATGTGAGTGTTTGTCTCTCAGATGCCAGTGTTTTTGAATAGTTTATGTATAGTTCACAGTTGTAATACGTTTTTATTTTCAAGGGCCCACGCTTTCATCGGTGCGAACGGCTGAACAGAAAAAAACAACTGTTTTTTCACATTATTGGAGAAGCTTTCATTAAATTATGCAATGCAGTTTTATAAAATGTATGTAATGACTTTTATGTACGTTAATGCTATGTGTGTTGTGCAAGGTGGGCGGTGCACCAGTTGCGAGCCTCGCTGGAAAGGCCGTTGTATTTCTTGTTGAGTGCATCGAGGGCTGTAGACGGTTCTGATATTTCTTTGATTAACTGTTGAATGTCGTCGGTAATTTCTTCATCTTCTTCCTTGTTGGAAACTGTTTCATCTTTTGATTCTGACATCATTCTTCCAAGTTTCATGGCTACTTTAGCAATATGAGATGGAGCCTTGTGAATGAATAATGGCGAACAACTAGCGTAATATAATAAGTAACGTGCTCTTTGTAAGGTTTCATTAGAATCATCAAAATTTTCTGATAAACGATGTGCAAATGCTAGGGGACTTGGTCTTGCTACATCAAAATTTAATGCATGTAACATAAATCTTTCTGCATTTTTAATATCGTTAACGGTTGCTGCACCATCTGTAATATATGCATAATTTGCTAAACGTGGTAATTTAACTTCTTCAAATTTTACAGCAATAAGAAATGCTGTGACAGCTAATAATTGTAATCTAGAAACATTTGAACGATGTTGACTAAGAAATCTATCCATAATATTTAATGCTAATAAAAAAGTTTCATCTTCACAATGAAATTTTGAATGAACTTCAACAAGCCAATCAACAAGAACAGCACGCATACGTGCACGAATATGGAATGGTGATTCTTTATTTAAAACATAATTATGTGTTGGTATCTTTTCAATTTCACTACCACTTAAAAATGTGAAAATATCATCACGATATTCATCGATTGAAATTTTAATTTTTTTACAATCTTTAACATCTGTATCAATTCCACATCTTTTTCTTTTTTTATTTGAAAATTCAATTGGTTCAGATAATTTATATTGTTTTAATTTTTTTAATGGTAAATTTGAACGAACATTAATAGGAACTTCACCTAAAGCTTTTCTCGTTTCATTTTTCATACCATAAACCATAATGACTTGAATAATTATATAATATACTGGATAATTTGTTATTTTATTGTAATATACTTGATTATATAGAGCAAGAAAAGAAACAAATTTGAAATACACAACAAGACATGAAATAGCATAATTTATTCATTTCTTATATATCTCATTTAATTTAATTTCACAATGTGATTCTAAGCAGCTTGTCTTTTTTTTAATTAGTTACGCGATGCGAATCTTCGTGTTTTTTTTTCTGTTAAGCGCGCTTTACAAAAAACAAAAATTGGTGTTTCGTGCAACAAAAACGAAATTTTCTCGTGACGCGTTGCAAAATGTTCGTTTATTTGTTTAACCAAGCAAAACTGATTTAATTATTCGGTTGATTTTGTTAGGGTATTGTAAACGTGAATGCAGTAGGACTTCGTGGATCTAGAGATATGTACTGGCTTAACCGAAATCAGTAATTTTAAAATGTATAATGGTCGTGCATTGGTTTAATAGAAGGCTATCAAGTTAATTTCTTTCTTCTGCTAAATTATTGTGTCTTGATCGTAATTTTCCCAAATTTAAGTAAAACGAGCACTTGAAAATACAAACTAAAGTTTTTTGCAAAAAAAATAAAACATCATTTAACTACTTTACCTTTATTATATTAGGGTTTATTCAATCGTTTTTGATTGTCAAAAACTAAAAAAGATAAGCTCGCACTCAGATTTGAACTAAGGACCAACAGATTTGCAATCTGCTGCGCTACCAC
>JAMSGN010000311.1:0-13878 GCA_030462905.1 Jamesozyma gamospora
CCTGGTAAGGTAACTACACGTTACTACCAAGTTGCTGAAGGCAATTTAGTATGTAACGAGAGTATTATATTCGCCAGTGAACCTGGTTTAAGCAAGCATGGAGGCAGAGATTGTGAAATCACATTATGAAGGTACATTCATTATTAAAACACTCCGATGATATTTTTGCACATTTAAATGAAAAACATTTACCTGTTAAAAAAATGCTGGTTTTAAAAAGAGAAATCAGAACATTTTTAAAGCATTTCAAAACAACAAGTCTTTAAAAAAGTCTGGTCTCTCTCCTTTAGAAAGATTAATGATTATTCTTGCAACTAAGGGTGTTTGTTTTGTTGCGTGGGAGGATAAAGACCTGAAAAAATGGGCCCAAGATTATCTTGAAAACGTTTCTGTGACTAATTTACGCCAAAAAGCCACTGAAAACGCCAAAAAAAAACTTTCTCATCAAGTTGCAAGATTCTTCCAGGAACAATTGATTAAAAATACCATTTTTGACAAAAATTTGGTGATGAAGGTCCTTACTAAGGTATGTAAGATTAGGACTATTATTTTCGAATCATTTGAAAAATTAAAAAATTCTGTTCCACCTTATGTTGGTGTGGAAACAGATGATTGGGAATCTAACAAACGAGTTGATTTTTCCACTGAAATTTTCAATTTTACCACTGCATCTTATGAAAAACCCAGTGTTGCTGTTTCATATGCCCAAACTGAGGAAAAGACAAAAGTGCTCATAGAAATATGTTGATTAAAACCTGTAATGAGCAACATGCCAATAAATTTTGGGTAAATACATGCACCGATAATGCTTCTTCAGTACTACATTGTACTTCGGATTTCGTTGGTAAGGAAGAATACCCTATTTTTGCTGGACACATTGGGTGTCTATGCCACATTTTAAATTTGGTGTGTGAAATGGTTATCAAAAGCCTTTCACAAAATGATGAATCGGATTCACATATCGAAGAAACAATGAACAACGTTGAGGAAGGGCAAGGTGAAGAAGAAGGTGAGCCTGAACAAGAAATGGAACCAGAAGAAGAAAAGAAAAGAGTTGAAGTTGTTAGTCTACTTAACGATCCTTTTTTAAATCGTTCCACCTGAAGTTATCAAGAAAGTGATTAATCTTCGTATAGAACTTCGTAGATCAAGCGACAAAATGAAGCTTTACGATAAATTTGTACCAAAGAGGATTCCACATTTTTGTAGCGGTAGATGGAATATTAAATGTGATATATTAAAAGTTTTTATTAATCATCATAAAGAAATATTCAATTTTCAAAATCGTTGCAAAATAGAAGGAAAATTATTCAAAACTGAGATGAACAATGAAGATTTGGAAATTGGAAACCTAATGTTTAGTATTTTGGAACCATATGAACATTTGGCACGATTTATGTCTCGCAACAAAAGTCTGTCTGCAATATATATTCCAATATTGTCATTCATTAGAAACAATTTAAGTGTATCGCAAAAAAAATTAAGATCCGTCGGAGCTATAACAATAAATTGTGGTCGTCCAGTTAAACTTGTTGAAAAATATTTAGAAAAGAGAAAAAATAATTTTCAAATTATTTATGCTTGTTCAATTTTCTATCCAATAATTGAAAATGTCGATGATTTCTATTATAGTCATTTCAAGGAAAACCTAAATCAAAGTGAGATGCTTGGAGATATTTTACTACGTTTAGTGAGATGCAAAAAAAACAGTCTGATGTATTTTCAGTGGACATGTCTAAGCGTTCCACACTTTCACGTGGAGATGGTGTTTCTAGGAACACGTTACCTCATGATAATTTTGAAGTAATAATAAAAGAAGAATTATTAGATCAACTTGAATTTGAACACCAGCAATAAATGAATTTTGTGGAATGCAATTATGAGTTGCGTTTTAAATTGTATCTAATAACTAAAAATATTACCAGCTCTAACGAAGATGATCACATTATTTACTATAAAAAAATCAAAACAAAACTAGTCAAAATGACAGCTGTTGAAAATTTTCTTAGTAAGGTTGAAGCAGCTTTACAACCGGGAACATACTAGAAAAAAGGCGGATAATTCGTTACATAGCCATAGGTTGTTTCCGGTGGTCATGGATTACTTAATGTCCTTTTCAGTTACTTCAGTAAATGCTGAAAGATCGTTCTTTAAATTGAAAAATATTTACGGGGACAAAAGGCATAGGTTGAACGATGACACAACTCGTTCGATTCTTCATCTACATGGGGTTAAAAACTCCTCTTTTCGTTTAAATATACTAGAACCATTTGACAATAAATCATTGGATGAGGTTTTAGGTTATAAAAATAATTCTCAATAGTTGAATTCTATTGTTTTTAATATATGTAGATTATCTATATAAAATAAAAAAGTTGAACACCAAACTAACGTGATTTCTGTGACAATTACAGTTTCCTTTGTCGAGTTTTCTGCTTGCACAAAGTCATCAGACTTGATGTTTTGCAGAAAAATTACAAAAATTTCTCTGCTGTGATATTGTTTCTGGTTAAAAAACCTTTGTTCTGAATGTGTTTTGTTTTCAATCGCTCAGAAGTTTACCAAAGAAGTTTTTTTGTATTGTTAAATACTGTTAAAAAAATGCGTCAGAGGGTTACCCGCCTTTGTAATTCTAGGGCTAGACAAGTTAGGGCTCATTGCCTTATTATATTATATTATACTATACTATACTATACTATATTATATTATATTGTACTATACTATACTATACTATACTATGCTCTACTTATACATCTCATCCTAACGTAAGAAAATCCACCAAACCAAAAATACAGCAAAGAATGAAATTAAAACTATTGGTGCATATTGACTTAATAACAAATCAAAATTAATCTTCTTAGCAGATTTTCTATATTTTTTGGATGATTCTTTTAAATTTGCACTCATATCACTCATCTTATCTAACGAATCTCCTCTATATAATAAATCTTCAATATTCTTGGACATAATTTGTTTAACACCATTTAATTGTTGATTTAATTGATCAAGATTATCTTGAACTTTTTTATCACTATAAATTTTTTTAGTCTTTTGTAAAAAATTATCAAATGAAACAAATGCATATGGTCTAATATTAATCTTATTATATTCATTTGAATATGAATGTTCAAATTCTTGTAAGATATCATTTAAATATGAAAATGCTAAATTTCTTGGATAACCAATTTCACAAATGACAAAATAAATTATAACATCTTTCTTTATATAATGAATCTCATATGATCCAGATTCTAACGTTGCTTCGTTTGAAGAATTTGGTGTCATTCTTGAGATAACTAATTTAATTTTTTTCTTTTGTTCCAGTAAATTTAGATCGTTTTCATCATCAACAGATGTACATAATGGTAAACCATCATCTCTATAAATAAGAGTAGACTTGATCATAACGGATAGAGAAATGATATCTTGATATTTGTATAATTCACATCTATTAAATCTTTTAAAGATTTCAATATTTTTCAATTTTAAAACAAAACTGTTTTTTTTTCAACAGAAAACACAATTTCTCATCACGTGCAGTGGAACGACGGTAAATATTGTTAAACCAAGTGGAATTGACACTGTCATTGCTGGTCATACGTTGGCTATTTATTACTATATTTACAACCATTGATATCATGATCAGTTTATTTGTTTCTACTGTTTTGTTTGTTTGCTGTCTTGGGAAGCACTTCCCAATTGCCGTTTCCATAGAAAAAGAAGTACTTCCCATTCAAACTCCGATTCTGAAAATATTTTGATTTCTTTTATTATAGTATAGTATATTATAGTATAGTATAGTATAGTATATTACAGTATATTACAGTATATTACACTACACTATATCATACTACACTACAGTATATCATACTACACTCTACACCCATGTCTGCTAACTCCCTCTCTGCTAACTCCCTTTCTGCTAACTCCCTCTCTGCTTTACCTATAGAAGTATTAAAACAAATCATCGATCAATTAGATATTAATAGTACAAACTTCTTACTAGATTTCATTAATATCTTAAATGCTTTCAATATCAAATCCTTAGATAATTATCAATCCTTCAATAAATTAATCTCCTTCTTTCAAAAAAAGATATTTGTCATAGATTTAACAACTAACAATACAAACAAAAATTCACCATTTATAAACATTTTGAAAAAATTTTTTACCCTTAATAATGAAAATGATAATAATACTATCGCATATAATGACAATGATTCTACGTCTTATAATGACAATGACACCACTTCATATAATGATAAATTAATTGTATTAATCATAAATGATAACACAGATATAGCTAATTTTAATGAATTGAATCTTAATAAAATTTTAAATACTCATCCATCAATTAATATCATTTATATTCCAGATTCAAATGTCAATCAATATAATAATAAAAATTTAATTAATATTCTTGATCAATTTATTTTCAATGAATTTATCACTTTATATATTGATTCAAATAATGATAAATTATTTATTAATAGATCATTTTATGGTATCTTTGATTTTAATTTTTTAATCAAAAATGATAATTTTTATCTAAGACCAAGATGTAAACAAATAACTTTTCCAAATCTATTTGAAATTTATTTAGATTATTTAACTTTTGATTCATTAATTTATTTAATATTAGAACAAAAACCATTTGGTAATGAAAGATTTCGTGAATCATTTACTGAAAATTTATTTAAAATTTTTTTAAATAAAATTATAATCTTTGCACCAAATTTAATTAATTTTAAATTCTTCAATGGTAATAATAATAATAAATATTCAATGGAAACTGAAAATTTTATTTCACTAACAACTTTAACATTAAATAAATTTAGAAATTTATCATGTTCATTAATTAATCTTTTCAATATTCATTCGTTGAAAAATTGGTCTTTACCAAAGATTAAAAATTTTTCAGGTCATAGATTAAAATTTGATGAATCAATATTATCACAATCACAAGAAAGACAACAAGAAAGTCTGTTCGATAATATTAATTTATTAAGAAATATTGCAAAAGATCAAACAGCTGATGCAACACCATATTTTAGAATTAATTTAATACCAAAGGGTGTTGAAAAGACAAATTTAATTAATTGGATAGGTTGCGTTGAAAATGATTTAAGCATAAGAAGAAGAAGAAGAAATTCAAGAAATAATAATTTAGAATCCAGTAATCAAAATCATATCTTTGATTTAAATGATAATGAATCATTACAAAAACCTGTACTATGTTTAACAAACAATTCTTTAAGAGAAATTAAATTAGGAATATTAGGTGGAGCATGTATGGTTGTTCATGGTTTATTTTTACCAAATTTACAAATTTTAAATTGGGAAAAGATTCATTGTCTTTATAATAATACAATTACACCTGTAACAATTTCAAATTGGAATGATTTAAATAATTGTAAACAATGGAATTTCGAATCATCAATGACAAATCAATTATTTATCTTTAGAATTAAAGATTTTCAGAAAAATTCACCAAAAGTTTCGTTAAAGAAAAGTTTCTCAAATTTTGTCAATGAATCACAACAATATATAGTTAATTAAAAAGATTATATAGATAATAATTTATTCAAAAAATACAGTGTAAATAGTTTAACAATCAATAAATTTACAGTATAAATAATTTAATATTCAATTTTCCATTTTATGATTTTAAAACTTATAAGATAAAATTTCTACACTTTTTTCTTTTGACTGCAAAAAAAAAAAAAAAAAAAAACCAAGAAAAAAAAATTAAACAAACAAGAAAATTTGATTTACATAGAAAACTTAAACTTAATAATATTAAAATTATTGTAATAATAAGAGATTTCATTTACATGTATTTTATAATACAAGATTAAATTATTATTCTAACAAATATTTTAAAATTCCCCCATATAATAATTATCATTAATTGAAAATGGGTCGTCCAAAGAAAAAAATTAGTGATAAAAATATTAAAGATTTTCAAAGAGATATCGAATTAGCTGGTAGTAGAACTGATATACTTTTAAAAGATAAGAAAGGCAGATCAAAATCTTGTCTCTTATGTAGAAGAAGAAAACAACGTTGTGATCATAAATTACCAAGTTGTACCGCATGTATTAAAGCCAATGTTAAATGTATTCAACCTGCAAGATATTCAGAAAATGACTCAAATCTTTTGAAAAATGAGGATTCATTAAAATTAAATAATGATATTATCGACAATAACCAAAAAGATAATCAAACTTTTTTCCGAATAAAAACTCTAGCAAATGAACAGATACCAAATGTTATTATACCACAATCACCTATACAACCAAGAATCGAAATTAATAATGATTTTTTCTTAAAATCAAATAACCATAGTACTACAAATACTAATACTACTACTAATAATAATCATATTATTAATAACGATTATAAACATCGTATCAATAAAAAATTAATTAAAGATGATTATACAAAATTAATTGAAAAAAAATTATTTTTCTTGGAAAAATTAATTGATTTACCCACTGAAAGTTCTTCTTTTAAAAATAAATTGATAAATTATAAAAAAATTTCACATTTATTAGGTAATATTGATGATTTAGAAAATACTTTACCAATTAAAGAAACTAATAATACCACCACCACCACCACAACTAATAATAATAATATTCTTGATAACGATTATTATGAAAATTTCAATAATATAAATAATAATTATAATATAAATAATAACAATCCAAATAATAATAATAATAATAATAACAATAATAATAATAATAATAATAATAATAATAATACAAATAAAATATATGAAATACCTGCATTAACAACAGATTCATTAGACTCAATTGATTTTTCAAAATGTATCTTTGCCAAATATTTTATTAAAGATTATTTTACTTATGATCCAGTATTCGAATTTGATGAAAATTTATCAAGATCTTTCTTAGAGACATTTTTCGCAAGATTACAATTTAAATATCCTTTACTTGATGAACAAGAAATTTATACATTTCATGATAATTATATTAAAAATAATATTTATTCTTATTCAAATAATGAATTTCATTTTTGTTCAGGCAGAATGTGGTTAGTATTTAGTATAAGTGCATATTTACATATGACAACAGGTAAATATAAAGGTTTATCACCTGTACGTTATTTTTCAACAGCTGTTAGACATATAACCAAATGTAATCAAAATTTAAATTATGTTCAAAAAATTGAACTTTTGACCTTATTAGTATTATATCTTTTAAGAACAGATAGAGATTCAATGATCTTATATGAAATTATGAAAGATATAATGATGATTTCAAAAGAAAAACTAAATTTAAATAATTGGATACCAGAGGATCCATTTGCAAATAAAAAATTAAGATTATTTTGGTGTATTTATCTCTTAGAGAGAATGATTTGTATTGCAGTAGGTAAACCATTCACAATAAAAGAATCTGAAATTAATTTACCATTATTTAATCAAGATTCATTTAATACTAAAAAAAATTCAAAGACAAATGGTATTCATTTTATTAATCAATCATTAAGATTAAGAAGAATTGAATCAAAATTTGTTGAAGATCTTAATATTTTACCATCAAATAAATTATCAAATAAATTTAGAAAAGATCAATTACCAAAAGTTAAAATTTTTTTCAAAGAATTAGAAATTTGGAGATCAACTTGTTTAATCTCACATGTTCGTAATTTTGAAAATGAAACATTAAAATTATATTATTATAGGGCTGTTAGATGTTTAATTCAACCTTATTTGGAATTTTTAGAACCTGAAAATAGATTATTTCGAGAATGTCAAGCTGCAGCAGGTCAAATTTGTCAACTTTACAAAATTTTTCATCAAAAGACTGTTAATGGTCATTCAACTCCAGCGGTTCATACAGTTTTCATTGCAGGTGTAACTTTAATTTATTGTATGTGGCTTGCAAGAAATTTTGATGATCAAAAGAGAAAAAAATTAGGCGATTTATCAAAACATACAAGACCACTTGTTAGTGCAAGTTTATTTTCAACAATGGATGATTTAAGAGCTTGCTCCGTTTGTCTTTATGTAATGACAGAAAGATCGAATTTTGCAAGAGTCTTTAGAGATGCTTTTGATCAATTAATGAATGCGACTATGGGTAATTTATTAGAAAGATGTGGACCAGATTCTTCTGAATTAATTCATATTAAACATTTAAGAAAAAAAATTAAGTTAAATAAATCAGATGAATCATCAAGTAAAAATTCTATTGACGTTAGTAGTAGTAATACAAGTATGAGAAGTGATATTTATAATAATAACAACAACAACGACAGCAACAACAACAACAACACCATCAACAACAACAATGATCAAAACAACTATTCAATATCTGATAAAAAAATTGAAAATAATAATGAAAAAATCAATATTGAAAATCAAAATAATCAAACAAATAAAAATAATTCTAAAGATACAACAAATGGCATGCCACCTGCTGTTTATAGAGTATTTGGTAAATATCAATCTCAAGAACATTTAGGTTTTGTTGAAAATTCTCAAGTTGATTTAGAAGAACAAAGAATTTTAAAATTAAAACAGGGTGTATTAGAACAAAATACTGTACCGAAAAGTCTAGCTCATTTATTAATTGATGTTTCAAAGACAAAAGATGCAGAAATTTTGAAAAATGATGAAAATAATAATAATAATAATAATCAATTAAAAGAACCTTCACCATTAACAAATGATGATCATAAATCACTTACTTCTCATATGCTTAGATTAAACGATTATGAAAATGATGAAAAAGATAGTGAAAATGATTATGAAGAGAATACTGATTCAAATAGTCAATATATTATTAAAAAACCAGAAAATATTAATGAATTTGATTGGCAAAACTTTCAACAACAAGCTTTTTTACAACAACAGTTAGCTCAACAAAATCTTCAAGCTTATTTATCTTCTTTAAATTATACTAATAAAAATTCAATGGATGTATCATTAGCAAGAAATAAACAACAATCTACTAATGGTACATATTCATCTTTGAAAACAGATGAAAATAGATCATCTTTATCATCGTTATCATCAATTGCTGGTCAAGATAATCACTTTAATGGTAAAGCAGTTTCTCCAACTTCAAGTGAAAATAATTTAGTTAAACTCTCTACAATGTCAAATTTAAAAGAAAAGAATTCAAATGTTCAACCAATTGTTAATAATAATTTTATTAATGTTATTCCTTCTTTTACAAAGAATAATATGGAAATTAATCAAGATCAAAATAAAATTCAAGGAGACAATAATAATTCAGTTAATAGAATTACTAGTAATGTAATTAATAAAATTCCAAATGGTGGAAGAACCTTGAATAGTGATATTCTATTTGATAACGGAACTCATGATATGATAAATGATATTTCGACTTGGACTAATAATTCAATTGTTGATTCTATGAATGTTTATTCTGGTTATTCTAAAAATCAATATTTAGATAATCAACAAGCTCAAATTTTTAATTCTAGAATAAATCAATTGGGAGTTCCTCAAAACTTGAATGCTACTGGTGTAACTGATAATGGGAGTTTGAATAATTTATTTTCTAATGATGGAGTTTCAACTGCTAATATTATTGTAGGTAATAATAACGTTGAAAATATTTCAAAATTAGGACAGCCAATTAATAACCAAAATATTAATAATAATTCAAGAGATGTTTATACCAGACGGCATCAACAAAATTGGGAAAATATTGTTCCTTCTGCCCAGGCCGAAGAATTTTGGATGGTTAACGACGATTATGGATTTTTAACATGAATAAGTTGTATGCTGTTTTAACTACGTAGTATAACCTTTTTTTTTTTTGCTTTTTTTTTTTTAATTTCTTAAGTACAATGTGTAAACATATTAATTGTTAATATATAGTGCTGGTAATTGAAATATTATCAATTTAAATCTTGAAAAACGGCGATAAATAGGCTTGAAAACAATAGTAATATAAAAGATTACAAATAAGATGTTCAAGGTCTTAGTGACAAAATAATTACTCAATGCTGGTCAATTATTTAAACTTAAATATCATTATACTTGAAGAAAATGCTACTGTTTATAGTAAATATACCTTGTTTCAAACACAATTTTAATCCTAAGCTTAATTAATTACTTAGTCATCGGTTCTATGCTCAGCCGGTTTTTATTCTTGATTCCGTCTTGGATGGGATGTTTGAATTCTCATCAAACCAATATGATATTTGAATATCAGATGTTATTGCTTGGGGGGTGGCTGGCAAAAATAATCTTCAAATTTGATACAATAATTAAAATAGTCAACTTTAACGACGTTTTCAAAATTGTGACATTTCAATTTATTTGATCGAAGCGTTTTTTTTGTTAGCGCGTTATAAAAAGAATCTGTGAAAAAAAACTGAAAAAAAAAAAAGTCAAATATATTTCCGAGATTTAGAAATATTACATTGTCAACAATTGTAGAGACTTGATCAACGAGATAAATTTGATATATCACTAATTATGAGCACTCAATCTTCAGGTACATCATTCAAGTTTGTGGCATTAGGTGGTGGTAACGAGGTTGGTAGATCATGTCATATAATTCAGTATAAAGGAAAGACCATTATGTTAGATGCTGGTGTTCATCCAGCTTATCAAGGTATGGCATCTTTACCTTTTTATGATGATTTCGATATATCTACTGTTGATATTCTTCTTATATCACATTTCCACTTAGATCATGCTGCATCATTACCATATGTTATGCAAAGAACCAATTTTAAAGGAAGAGTATTCATGACCCATCCAACTAAAGCAATTTATAGATGGCTTCTAAGAGATTTTGTTAGGGTTACCAGTATTGGTGACAATAGTTCCATGAGAGAAGAGAATTTATATACTGATGAAGATTTAGTTGAATCATTTGATAGAATAGAAACGGTCGATTACCATTCGACAATAGATGTTAATGGTATCAAATTTACAGCATTCCATGCAGGGCATGTCTTAGGTGCTGCAATGTTTCAAATTGAAATTGCTGGTCTTAGAGTTTTATTTACAGGTGATTATTCAAGAGAAATTGATAGACATTTAAATTCAGCAGAAATTCCACCGTTATCATCAGATGTCTTAATTGTTGAATCTACATTTGGTACTGCAACACATGAACCTAGACTCAGTAGAGAGAAAAAATTGACTCAGTTAGTTCATTCAACTGTTTCTAAGGGTGGTAGAGTTTTAATGCCGGTTTTTGCCCTTGGTAGAGCACAAGAAATCATGTTGATTTTAGAAGAATATTGGACAAAACATGCAGATGAATTAGGAGGAGGTCAAGTTCCTATATATTACGCATCTAATTTAGCAAGAAAATGTATGAATGTCTTTCAAACTTATGTTAATATGATGAATGACGATATACGTAAAAAATTTAGAGATTCACAAACAAATCCATTTATCTTTAAACATATTTCATATCTGAAAAATTTGGAAGAATTTCAAGATTTTGGACCAAGTGTTATGCTGGCTTCTCCCGGGATGTTACAAAGTGGTGTATCAAGAGAATTATTAGAAAAATGGTGTCCAGAGGATAAAAACCTCGTTTTAATAACAGGTTATTCCGTTGAAGGTACTATGGCAAAATTTATAATATTGGAACCAGATTCAATTCCTTCAGCAGCAAATTCGGAAATAACAATCCCAAGACGTTGTCAAATAGAAGAAATATCTTTTGCTGCTCACGTTGATTTCCAAGAAAATTTAGAATTTATTAACAAGATTAGTGCAGCAAATATAATTTTAGTTCATGGTGAATCTAACCCCATGGGTCGTTTAAAGTCTGCACTTCTATCTAATTTCTCTTCATTAAAAGGCACAGAAAATGAAGTGCATGTTTATAATCCAAGGAATTCTGTGGATGTTGAATTGGAGTATAAAGGTATAAAAATTGCAAAAGCTATTGGAAATATTGTTGATGAGATTCAAAAAGATGATTTAATAAATTCAATTCCAGAAATTTCGAACGATAAGGAAGAAGCTGAATTAAAACCCGAAAATAATGACAATGAAATTAGTAAAGAAAAAGTAACTAAGGATACAATTGTTTCTGGTATTTTGGTTTCTGATGAAAAAAATTTTGATTTAAACTTAGTATCATTAACCGATTTGAGAGAACACCATACTGAACTATCAACAACCATATTAAAAGAAAGACAAACAATCACTATAAATTGTAAAAAAGAATTAGTTTACTGGCATATATGTCAAATGTTTGGTGATGTTAATGTCTTACAAGACGATTGCAATATAACTAATATTTTGAAGAAAGAAAACGTTGAGGATAATAAGGAAGGAAAACATAGTGGAGTAGCTGGAACCTTAGTTTTAGAAATTATGGGAGATATTAAACTTACGATTATGGACGATACTGCGACTTTGGTATGGACACAAGGTCTAGTCAGTGATACAATTGCAGATTCAATAATGTCAATTTTAATGAGTGTAGATTCGGCTCCTGCAAGTGTCAAGTTAAGTAGTAAATCGTGTGATCATGAACATAATCATGAAGCTAATGGCGAATTCAATTTAAGTAGTTTAGCAGCCCAACAAACTGACACTTGGAAAATAAAACAAATAGTTGAATTATTTAAGGAACAGTTTGGTAACTCATTCTCATTGACTTTGAAAGAATATCAAGATAAAGATGTAAAGGATTCTAATGAGAATATTGTCGGTAAAGTTACCATAGGTAAAAATATTGCTGAGATCAATTTTTCGGAAATGAAAATTATTAATTGTAATTCAAATCCATTAAAGGGTAGAATTGAAAGTATTATGGATATTGGTGTAGAATTAGTATCAACATTGTGTTAATGTTTATTTTATAAAAGCGTTACTAAAATTTCGATAACGTGACACAGGAAATTGAAATAGGATCATTATGGTTTCCAAAACATTACACGATGACTTAAGAATTGCTAACCAAATCCTGATCATTTCCTCGGTTATTTTTTGCCAGAATGTTTTAAGTCACATAAAACTCAATTTATTTTGATAATAATTTGATGTTACTCTTTTAAGTGAATTATTGGTTTGGTGTAGTAAATGAAAATAAAATTTAAAGTAAGGTTGGAAGCACTAAAAACAAATGAATACATCTAGAGCTATAATTTATAGTAGTATCTTATATAAATATTTATTTCAGATATATACTTCTAAGTATTCGTTGACAACATGTAATAATTATGTTTTGAAAGTAGTAACTTCTGAACCTATGGTATTTTGACAGTCTGGTGCACATACGAAACAATTATTTATTAGCAAAAGTACATTTGGATTTATATGAATAATAATGGATGCACCGATTTTATTTAGGTAAAACGTGATCAGGCTGTGAGTGCTTCTGTTGATGACATCCATAAATTTGTTAAAGAACAGCGTGTTTTACCATCTAGATCGAATACTCTTAATCTGGATATTGGAAAAACTGCTTTACCTCCTGCTACATCTCCGCTGCTTTTGACTGATAATTTCTTTTTCGACACAAATAATATGGATGAAATGCTTCAACAAATTGTACCCGTAACCGTTCCTAACTTACCCCCACCTGATACGGTTTCTTCTTCTTCTTGATATCCTGTATCTAATGTTTTAATCTCTGTTTATTCTTCTTGCAACATTTTTGCATGTGCTCTTTGGGACTGCTGCTTCTTTACTAGCTTCTGCTACAAATGTTCATACAGCTATTAAATAAGCTCTCGCATCTGAAGATGCAAATGATTGGCTTATTGCTTGCAGGTCGGAGTTAGATGCGTTCAACAAGCATGATACTTTTGAACTAGTCCCACTTCCTGTTGGTCGTCGTGCTCTTGGTTCTCGCTGGGTATTTACTGTTAAAGACTCTGGTATGAAAA
>JAMSGN010000312.1:0-13576 GCA_030462905.1 Jamesozyma gamospora
TGTGTCTTCAATCTTTATAATTAATATATAAGACAAATAAGTAAGAATTCAAATAAGTAATATAAAATAGCTTTGGACATAAAGGTTATTCGACTCGTTCTAAGTCACTCGCAAGATTATATTACAAAATTTTGTTTAACATTTGTAATGTGTGATTGGCAGAGTAATGAAATTATTAGACTACTGAACAATCACTCTAACCGGTCGATAGGGGTAAATTTATAATGATGCAAATCAGTAGAAAATAATGCCGAGTTCATAAAACCCAAAGATTATTTCCAACATTTTGTATATTTTAATTAACATTTTTTACAATTTTTAAAACTATTTGAATTTTAACAAACTATTAAGATGCAAACAAAATTAATATGTTTAATATTGAATAAAATATAAAAAAAGAATCATGGACTCATTTAAAAGTAAAAATAAAAGTAAATATACAAATACAAATATGGTTAATACTTGAATTGACTTCAATTTTCTTTTATTGTAACTTTTTTTCTAGCCAATACTTATTTATTTGTATGGTTTATTGTGTGTACATTTCATAATAAAAAAAAGTAAATATTACTATTGATTAAACAATGTCTTTTGTTAATCATTGAATCAAATATTTTGTTCTATTAGCTAATAGACACTCTGAATAATAATAATTTTTTTGAAAAATTTCAAGACTTTGACTCTGTCAATCCAAACTAAACAAGTTAATGATACAATGTATGGTATATAATGGAAACACTTGAAAAAAAAATTGATTTTAAAGTAAAAATTGGTTTACAAATATAACATTGAGAATCGTATTTAAGAGTCAAAAATATGAGCAAATGTTAGCATTATTACTAAGTGTTTAATACAAATATTAATTAAACAATCTAAAAATAGTTTTGTAAGCACATATATATAGGATGGCTGACTACTACCTGAGTCTAGATGAGAAAAAGTCTGAATGAGATAATATAAAATGACAGGGAAATAAATCTTAAAGGAATTAGAAGACAAAGAAGAGATAATAGAAAAGGAATCAAAAGAGGAGAAATTAGTAAGACTCCAATCAGTAACACAGAAGATAAGCAATTCAAAAAGGAAGGTTGAAAATGAACAATTAATTTCAAATCACATAAAAAGAAGACGATTTCCAAAGAAATTAAGAAAGGATGTTAATATAATGGATGTTTGTAAAAAAAATTTTATTTTTTAATCTTTAATTTTTTATATTCATTTGTCAGTTTAAATTCCTAGTTATTAGTACTCCAAGAATGTCAACATCTCGAGATGATTTTAATTCCAGTATGTTTAAGTTGGGGAGCTAAACCTGTGGCGTATGAAAAAATTAAACGCTCTCGTAAAATTTTTCCATTATTTATAACATTTAATAAATGAGGGTCATAATGGTATTTTAACCTTGACGTACGATGCACAAACTTACAGAACAAACACAGCTATGCATGCTAAATAAAGGATAATTTGACGATTATCCTTGACACTTGCCATATTATTTAATTTTACTGCTTCAATATTAACTTCATACATATTGTATCAAAAACAACAACATAAATTGTATGACTTCTAACTAGATATAAATATATAGCTTTTGAAACATATAAATATATTTGTCGTTCTGTTAATGATAAAACTTTATTTCAAATTTACCCTGCTGTATATTTTAGTATTAATAAGATCTCATCGGAAAAGAAAAAAGAAAAAAAAAGAGTGTAAAAAAACATAAAGTAATTTAAAATTAATGATGAATAATACACATAAAATACTATCAAAATCAAAATATAAGCATTAATAAGATGGTTAATTTAAAAGTTGAATTTTTAGGTGGATTAGATGCAATTTTTGAAAAACAACGTTCCTATGATCTTGTTATTCCTTGTTTAGATAATGAAGAATTTACTATAAAGAAGCTATTAGATTGGATTGTTAGAAATATGATTAGAAATCCAAATGATGTAGAAGTCTTTATTGAAGATGGCAGTGTTAGGCCTGGTATAATCACCTTAATCAATGATACAGATTGGGAACTAGAAGGTGAATTAGAATATGTTATTGAAGATGGTGATGTTATTTCATTTACTTCAACTTTACATGGTGGTTAATTAATTTAAATAATTTAAAATTATGTAAATATTTGTTTGTTTGGTAATAAGATTAAAAAATAATTTAAAAGATTAACGTAAATTATTTAAATAATTAGATAGTATTTATTTAATAAAATTAATGAACTAATTGATTAAAACTAACTAAATTAACTAATCAACTTGACATACCAAGTAAGTTTCTTAATCTTTGTACTTCATTTTCCAGATCAGAATTTTTTTTCAATAAATCTTCAACTTTATCTTCTAATTGATTCATTCTTTGTAATTTTCTTGCACGAGAACGTCTAGCTGCTTCTGTATTTCTTGCTCTTTTTAAAGCAATTGGATCATCTGATTCAGCGATAACAGGAGTTAATGGAATGTTACGAGATTTACGATTATAACTAACAACACCTAAATGATCTAATTTATTATTAGTTAAAGGTTTATTAATAGTAGATTTTTTCTTTGCAACACGACCAGAAGAATAACTAGATAATTTTTTCAAAGGAAATAATTCAGTATCATCAATTATTGGAGTTGGTAAGAAGGAAGTATCATTATTAACTTCGAATGATTTCAAATTAGCAACGGTTGATTCGGTTGATTCAATAGCTTTATCATTTAATGAAACGTCATCCTCTGTAATAACAGGAATATCATTATCAAATAATGAAGTCCATTGTTTTGGATCATTGTTATCAGTATCTAGTGAATCAAATTCAAACATTGGAGTTGAATCATTACTAGAAGAGAAAAAAGCATCAACAACAGCAGAATCTAATTCGTTAACTTGATTATTATTATTATTTGAAGCTAATTCTAAATCTAACGGCATGACGACACTTTCAGTATCGTTTTCATTATTAAATTTTCCAAAGACCAATTCGCCGACAATTGGATTAGTAGTTTCGGTTGAAGTATTAGTTGAATTAGTAGTAGTAGTATTAGTAGTTTTCTTATCAGAATAAACATTTTCTTTTAAAGAATAAGCTGGGCTCATTAAACCAACCACTGGGGCGGTAAATAAGCTAGTAGTATTATATTGAGACATGATAACGACAATTGATGTATTTATAGACAAAACTTTGATTTCTTTTTTTTAAATAATATAATAAATGATAATGATTGAATAATAAAAATTTTAATTTAATTTGAGGGTAAAACCATTTTAAAAGGGGACCGTTACGGTAACATATTGATAAATAATAATAGGATAGGGTAAAACAAAAACAGATTATGTTCTTTTCAATTTAATAATAAAGAAAAGGGGTTTTAAAAAAAAAAAACGACCAAAAAGAGGAAGTGTAAAATTTAATTTTTTTAGTACATTCTTATATGAATAATTTAAAATCTACTTAAATGATGAAATAACAAAATATAATTTGTAAAAAATTTAGCAAGCCATTTTTAATGGAAATAGTATAATTAAAATAATAATAATTTTCTCTAATAACTCTAAATTTGAACTGATAATAATATTTTGCTGATTGCGAAGTAGATAAGGTTAGATACGCTGAAGATTGATGGTAAATATTTTTTTAAGTAAATACTTTTTTTGTTGTTTTGTTTTGTTTTGTTTTGTCTTTGATTATGTAAAAGTGAAAAATATTGAAAGAAAAGATCTGAATCTCAAAAACGGATTTTCGAGGACTTCCGAGAGTGGCTAAATTCAGGTGGTATTTATACAAAAGACGGCAACAAATTTTCACTTTGAATGAAAAAAAATTTAAAATTATTGCATAAAATGACTAACCTGTAATGAGGTGCGTGGGTGGAGGGGCACGGGCGTGCGGATAAGAAATTTGCTGGTTGTGCGGTGGTTTCTGTGCAGCGTGCGCTGTTGACCGGGCCGATACCGGACAGCGGCATTACAAATCGGACTCAAAAAGCCGCTGTCGAGCAACCAAAAAAAATTTTGTGTCAAAGAAACGTGTGCGGTACGCTACGCAGAGTAGCACATTCATTCATAGTAAGTGTTACATTTCATACAGATTTAACCAGCATTGTATATTATTTCAATTGAGCATAAATATTCGCAGAGGCTTAAAAGCAGGAATATTCTGTTCTTCTGAGTTTGGATAGGCGAACATTTATTCTTGGTCTGGTTTCTCCATTTTCGCTTTGTTACAAAAGTTGAAAAAATGTGAATCTACAAACAAACAAACACGTATGCATCAATCTCAATTTCAAATCTTGATTTTATTCATGGAGTAAACCTATATTTATCATCATTATTTTAATTCTTATTTAATATATTATTTTGGAAATTATGATTATGATCTTTATTTTGCAGTCTCAATTCAATATACTCTAATACTACTTACAATGAAATTTTCAAGTTTAGCTTGTTTGACCCTTTTAACATCATCTTTCACTTTAGCGCAAGATGAAAGATTAGAAACTGTGATAGATTCTGTAGATAGTGGTGATATCTTGCTTTCAGATTCTAATGAAAAGCAACAAATTAAACAGCAGCAGTTACCTCAAATTGATATCGAATCTACCTACGATATTATTGAAAGACCAAACTATTCACCAAAGAATTTCTTAGAATTTTATAATGAAGAAACCGCAACTTTAAACTATACTTTTAAAAATAATGAAAATAGCTCATTAACAATATTAGGTTTAGCTGGTCATATTTTATCATATCCAGAAACAAAAATTTATGCTAATATTACTCTTGGTGAATTAAATCAACCTTTGACTATTGAATCTAATCAAACAGTATCATTTCAACAAAAAGTTAATTTTATTAATATTTCTGATGGTCAATATTATTTATTACCTGTTATGTATTTAAGTAAAAATGATAATGATGATATTGAACAAGAAGATAACAATAAAAATAATAAACTTGTTAAAATCGCTGCAGATGCAAGACGTATTAGTATTTTAAAGGCACCTTTATCCTTCTTTGATCCACAATTTTTATTCATTCAAATTTTTGTTGTCGTTTTAATTGGTGGTTTGTCTTATATCTTTATTAATAGTAAATCTTCTAACAAAAAGGATAAAAAATTAAAACCCATTAAAGCTGATCAATCCTGGCTACCTGAACAATATAAGAAAAAATGAAATGAATTTTAGTTTTTTAATATATAAAATGTTTATTACTACATAATATTTACTAAAAACAGTAACATTTAATTTTTTGCCTTTTCATATCCAGCAACAAGACTATTTTCTAACAAAAAATAATTTGTTAAATTGATGTTTGAATTATTTGATTTTCAAACATCATCTTGATCACTAATTTTTTTTATCTTTTGGTGAAAAAATTGTCTAAACAAGACACAGACAATCTAAATAAAATAATACTATTATATATTGAATGGTAGAAAAAAAAAAACTAAACAAACACAAATAGCATTAGACTTAAATGGTGATTTAAAACAAGACGCAACAAACAAACAGACAAAAAAAAATATGGTTTCTCTTTTGCATTGTTTCATATGGGGAAAACTTTACTAAAAGTGTCACATTTCTAATTCTCGCTATATGAATTTCATGTGTGGAAATGCTCTTCATTGAGTATTCAAAAAAACGGCAACTTTTCCTCGTTTAAAATTAACATACGAGATTTTCCACAGTAGCCGCGCAAGAAGAAACTAATTTTATTAAAAAAAAAAATATCACATCGTTTCTTAACAGAGACATTTAATTGAACGAACAAAAAAAAAATGGCGCTAGAAATAACCATGCTTTTATCATACTCAAGTTCATTATTACCTCTTTTTTTTCTTCTTCCTATGGCAACGACAATTATACGATCTCTTTTCGATGCTGCAGTAAGTTCCTCTGTGCCTACACGATTCAAGATTTAGAAATAGACTTGTATAACCCAAACAACGAAAAAACAAACAAACTTTAATCATACCTTATAAACGATGGTCAGAATATCTGAAAGCATACATGCAAAACATAAACAATGTAAACAAAAAAACAACAAAAATTTAAAGATTCAAGTGCACAAGGAGGTAAATTAAAAGATACTGTTCTATTTTAAAATTAAGAAAAATTGTTATAAAAAAGATAATCAATTTTAGGCTTTTTCTTTACAAAATAAAGTCCTCTATCTTGACAATTTAAATTGTGTTTTCCGATTTGATTTGATTTTTTTTTTAATTATTAAAATAATTGTAAAGAACTAAAGTTATTCGAGAATACATTTTTATTTTTATTTTTTGGTGTTTTATTATTTAATCTCATTTGAATAAAATGTCTATCTCTAAATATTTTACTCCCGTTTCAGATGCATCTCTGACATTTGATGGGACTAATATTCAATTAGAAGATAATTCTGTTTCCAATAATGATAATTCAATTAATCAATTAAATGATTTGACTTTTCAAGCTGTTGGTGGTGAAATGGTTTTAGTCTTAGGTACACCAACTTCTTCTTTTTTTAAAACTTTATTTCAAGCTCGTAAAAATTTAAATTATTCACCAGAAGGTTCTTTGAGATTTAAAAATAATGAATATAAAAACTTCGCAATTAAATGTCCTCATCAAATTATTTATAATAATGAACAAGATGTTCATTTCCCATTTTTAACAGTTGAAAAGACAATTGATTTTGCATTAAGTTGTAAATTTAATATTCCAAAATCTGAACGTGATGAAATTAGAAATGAATTATTGAAAAAATTTGGTTTATCTCATGTATTAAAGACAATTGTCGGTAACGATTTCTTTAGAGGTGTTTCTGGTGGTGAACGTAAACGTATTTCAATTATTGAAACATTTATTGCTAATGGGTCTGTTTATTTATGGGATAATTCTACAAAAGGTTTGGATTCTTCAACTGCTTTAGATTTTCTTACAATTTTACAAAGTATGGCAAGAGAAACTCGTTCTGTTAATTTTGTCAAAATTTCTCAAGCTTCTGATAAAATTGTTGATAAATTTGATAAAATTTTAATGTTATCAGAATCTAGTCAAATTTTTTATGGTACCGTTGATGAATGTCTTCATTATTTTTCTGATACTTTAGGTATTCCAAAAAATCCAAATGATTGTATTATTGAATATTTAACATCGATTTTAAATTTTCAATTTGTTAATAATGCTAATAATAATTCTTTAAATTCAAGTTATTCAAATTTAAATAAAAATGAAATGAAAGAACGTAGTGAAAATTTTATAGTTTCAAAGATAAGAAATGAGTATGATTTATACAATTTCTGGAGGCAATCTTCATTGTACGATTACTGGAAACAAAGAACAACAGGTAGTATCGGAGCTAATCCAATATCAACTCATAATAGTGTTGATGAAAACGATGTTACACCGGTATTTAGTGTTTCAATTAAGAAACAGATTTTTTTAGTTACTAGAAGAGCTTTTCAAAGAAGTTTAGGTGATAAAATTTATTTATCAGCACAATTAATTTCGATCGTTGTTCAATCTTTAGTTATTGGTTCTTTATTTTATAATATTCCTTTAACTACAATTGGATCTTATTCAAGAGGTTCATTAACATTTTTCTCACTTTTATTTTTCACTTTTCTATCTTTAGCAGAAATGCCAGCAGCATTTCAAAGGCAACCTGTTATTAAGAAACAATATCAATTACATTTTTTCCATTTATGGGTTGAAACCTTAGCTACAACAATTTTCGATTATTTTTACAAATTTGTACTGGTTATAGTCTTTAGTATTATTTTATACTTTTTGGCTCATTTACAATACAATGCCGCTAGATTTTTCATTTTTTTACTATTTCTGTCTATTTTCAATTGGAGTATGGTTTCCTTATTTTCTTTAACTGCTTTATTAGCGCCTACATTATCTGTTGCAAACCTTTATGCTGGTATCTTAGTTTTAGCCATTGCAATGTATGCATCCTATGTTATTTACCTTAAAGATATGCATCCATGGTTTGTTTGGATTGCTTATTTAAATCCTGCAATGTATGCTATGGAAACTATTTTGACAAATGAATTATTTGATTTGAAGTTGGATTGTACAGAAACTATTGTTCCAAGAGGTGTAACTTATGAATCAGTTTCATTTTCTAATAAAGCATGTGCTTGGAGAGGTGCTACTTTGGGTAATGATTTTGTGAGAGGTAAAGATTATTTAGCACAAGGTTTAACTTATAGTTATAAACACACATGGAGAAATTTTGGTATTATCATTGCGTTTTTATGTTTCTTTTTATTGATGTCGCTATTTGCTGCTCAATTTATCCAACCATTGTTTGATGACGGTAATTTGAAAAAAGTCTTGATGAGAAAACTTCCTTTTTTGAAGAGACATTCAAAGATATTAAACAATGTTGAAAGTAAGGTGGTAACCAATAGACCAAGAAGATCTGAATCATTTTCTACTTTATCTGAGTCTCCCTCAAGTGTCTTTGTAACTAAGAAGGACTCTATCGAACTTCAATCTCAAGATATCTCAAATAATAAAATTGACATTTCAAAACCAGATAATCATGTTATTTCTTGGAAAAATATTAACTATACCGTTGAAGGTGATAAACAATTAATTAACAATGTATCAGGTTTTGTTAGCTCAGGTTTGACGGCTTTAATGGGTGAATCAGGTGCTGGTAAAACAACTTTATTAAATGTTTTATCTCAAAGAACTGAATCAGGTGTGGTTACTGGTGATTTATTAATTGATGGTAAG
This sequence comes from Jamesozyma gamospora, assembly GCA_030462905.1. Classification (NCBI taxonomy): domain Eukaryota; kingdom Fungi; phylum Ascomycota; class Saccharomycetes; order Saccharomycetales; family Saccharomycetaceae; genus Jamesozyma; species Jamesozyma gamospora. Next base: position 8,727 of record JAMSGN010000312.1, read on the forward strand.
CCATTAACTAATATAGATGCTTTCAGAAGAAGTATTGGTTTTGTTCAACAACAAGATTTACATTTGGAAAAATTAACTGTTAAGGAGTCTTTGGAAATTTCCTGCATTCTTAGAGGTGACGGGGATAAAAACTATATTAATACAATTTCTGACCTATTAAAATTACCATCTAATAGATTGGTTGCTGATTTATCTCCTACAGAAAAGAAACTTCTTTCTATTGGTGTCGAATTGGTAACCAAACCTTCCTTGTTACTATTTTTGGATGAACCAACTTCCGGTCTAGATGCAGAAGCTGCTGTAACTGTTGTTCAATTTTTAAAAAAATTATCTCAACAAGGTCAAGCTATTTTTTGTACTATTCATCAACCTAGTAAATCAGTTATCAGTTATTTTGACAATATATTTCTATTAAAAAGAGGTGGTGAATGTGTTTATTTTGGTCCTACTAAAGATGCCTGTGATTATTTTGTTAAGTATGATAATACTTTGATTTATGATAGGGAAAATGAAAATCCAGCTGATTTTATTATTGATGTTGTCGGTAATAACGAAAACAATACTGAAGGTAATGGTAAACAAGTTGTTAATACTTGGGCTGAAGTATGGAATAATTCTTCCGAAAGAATTGCTATAATGAATGATTTAAATGAATTAGAGAGTGAAGCTGCAGTTTCTGGTGTTGATTTTAGTCAAAATGCTTGGAAGCAACCAAGTTATTTACAACAATTAATATTAATTTGTAGAAGACAATACATTGTCACCAAGAGAGATAGAATGTATGTTGCTGCCAAGTTTTTACTGAATGCTGGTGCTGGTCTTTTCATTGGGTTTTCTTTCTGGCATATTAAAAAAAATATTGATGGTTTACAAGATTGTATTTTCTTTTCTTTCATGGCTCTTTGTGTTTCTTCACCACTGATCAACCAAGTTCAAGATAAAGCTCTAGAAGCAAAAGAAGTTTTTAATGCTAGAGAATCGAGGTCCAATACTTTTCATTGGACAATTTTATTATTGTCTCAATTTATTATTGAATTACCCTTAGCTGTTATGAGTTCAACTTTGTTTTTCATCTGTGCTTACTTTTGTTGTAATTTTGATAACTCCCCTCATATTGCTGGTGTATTTTATTTGAATTACATTCTATTTTCTTCCTATTACTTAACTTTCGGTTTATGGTTGATATACGCTTCCCCAAATTTACAAACAGCTGCTGTTTTTGTTGCTTTCTTTTATAGTTTTACAGCTTCTTTCTGTGGTGTTATGCAACCTTATAGTTTATTTCCTCATTTCTGGAAATTCATGTACAGGATTTCTCCATACACCTATTTCATTGACACTTTTGTAAGTTTGGTACTTCATGACAGACCCGTCATATGTGAAAATATGGAATTGGTCCCAGGACAACCGGTAGGTGGGAAAACATGTGGTCAATTTATGGAAGCATATATTGCTGAGTTTGGAGGATATTTGAAAAATCCAAACACTTATACGGTTTGTGGTTATTGTACTTATAGTACTGGTGATGATTTCCTAGAGGTAGATGGTATGAGTTACAGTCATAGATGGAGAAATTTTGGTATTCAATGTGCGTTTGTTGCTTTTAACATTGCAGGTATGTTTGTTGGTTATTACTTGACATATTTAACAAACTTTTGGTCAAATTTTGCAAAGATTATCAAAAGATGTATACCTACTGGAATTTTCAGACGTAAAAAATCAAATAATCAATCAAACAAATAAATTTAATAACATCCGTATTATATTATATACTTTCTAATTTAATAATGTTTCTATATTAACATGTGTTATTCGCTAATAACATTCTGATATATCTTTATTTTTTAATGTATGTACCACGATTTGAATCATTAAGTCGACATGTTCTTGTGTAAAAAGAAAATGTATTAATTTATCAAACTTTCTTTCTAACAAATTCAAATTTTGTAATGCATCGAGAATTATATATATATTTATTGATATGAATATTATGACAAAAATAATCTAAGAAAAAAAAAAAAAGACATTTTTCATACAAAAAGAACTTAAGTAAAAGAATAAAGCTGTAATAACCCCATAAAAGATGAGATTTTAATACTTCTATTTTCAAAATTTCAAAACAATTTAAGACACAAAAATTAGTTAAACATTATTACAGTATTTCTTTATCTATTTTTTGTGTAAAAATTACTTGAGAATGGCATTAATATATAATCAATTAATGGAGCATCATTTTTTTTGGATATACTGTGTTGTGAATAAATTTTTTTTTCAGGGAAATACAGGATATTAGTCACCTTAAACTCTAACCCAAAAATATGATTGGTTTCTTTAAAATACATCTACAATACAAATTCTTGGTTTTGTTATCATTGTAGAAATCATTGCGATCGTCATTCGAGTAGTTGCTAATTAAAGTTTTTTAACAAAGTCTGGTGAACCTTACATGACAAAAATTATTGCCTATCTTCCCTTATTTTTTGTCATGCCATTATTGACAAACGATGATTTTATGGTTGAAGTGTTGGCTGACAGAACAGTATGGTAAAAAGTTGAATAGCAAAATTGGCACTGTCAATAAATATATAATCGGAACAAAAGAACTCAAACTGTTTGTTAATCGAAAGAGTGCTATTTGATTAATATGTATTGTATATACTTTTCTTTTTTGAAAAATATTGCCTGTATCAATTTAAATCATTGAAAGTGACTATAAATAAATGGGTGTAAATGTCTTGAGGTCGTTAATGTGCATAATAATCATCATCATAAATACATATTTAAATCTAAGAACAAATTTACTTTATAAAATTTCTTGGATCTTGTATAATATTATTTGCTTATGCAAACATCTGGTTACTCAATGAGTAAAAATTCATGCCACATTTTTTTACAAAACTCTCTGAGAGCATTGATTTAATAACCAAATCTAAGTACAAAACAGTAAAATAACTGTAGTTTCTACTTCAGCGGTTAATTCATTATAAGCAAATTAAAATCGATATATTCACTCGTATCCTACTATGTTATAGCTTCCATGCCTATTTGTTATTGAAAGGAACGGGTTTTATAAAGGTTGAATTGAAAGTCTTAAAAGCCCCTTCATTGCCACTACTACTTATAATAATAATAGTAATGATGCAAATTTAATCATATAGATTTCCTTTTTCAATTATTTTAATTATTAAAATCATCATTTATTTCACTTCAGAAGTAATAACTAAATGTTCAATTTATGTTTGAGAATATTTAACTGGGTCTTCAAGCCACATTAGTTATAACTATTCGGACAATGTAAATCATATTAAAAGAAACTTTATTGGTGATTGAGTAAATAAAGAATTTCGTTTTCAGCAAATTGATAGAAAAACCCCAAGTCATCAATAGTGACCATTCAAAATGTTTCAAAAAAAATTTTATTCAGGGCACTTTTTCATGTTGTGTAGTCTGTCTCCTTTTAGCTATCAAAAAAATAAAAAATGAGATGAATCATAAGGAAGGTTTGTAAATAATACTACTTCTTATTGTCAAAATGAGGATATAAGTAACATGGTATAGTTTATAGCATAATACATTTTTATTATCAATTTACACGTTACACTTTATTCAGCTTGTAAAAAAAATTTAGACACTGAATCTTAAGCCGTATATTTATTAAAAGTAAATCAAAATTCATAATAAAAATTACATACTAAAATAAGTAAATATTCAATTTATTGAAACAAAGAATGAGAACCTAATCAGTACAATAATACATTGATTTGAGATAAAAATCGATCGTATAAAATAATAACGGCACGTGATTAAATTAAATATTTAGGGGAGAAAACAAAATAAGGGAAATAAGGATAAAATAGGAATATGAACAATTACGATTCAATGCTATATAATTGAAGAATAAGTATAGGAGATTCTTTAACTTAATATACGTATAATTTTTTATAGTGGCTTAAAATATTGGCTTTGTTTACGAAAGCAATACAAGCTAATGGGATTAATTATAGGAACTAAGTCAGTCGCTTGGGAAATATGATTATCAACTTTAATATAAAAATATTGGTACTTCATTGTCAATCATATTTACTACTATATAAAAAGGACGAGCCTCACGAGTCCTTTACTTAAATATTCACTATGTATTGAAAAAATTAAGCTATTTAATAACCACATCAGGACTACGATATTTTATGCAAGTCCGGTCAATTATTAGTAATATTCTTACATTAGTTTATATATCATCCACACCATCACACAATACTTAATGTGTAATAGATGCTTATTCAATTAAAATTACACAATTGTTAACTTATACTATTTTCTTGAATCATAAAACACTTGATACTTATGTTACATTATAAAGTAACTATATATAATCATTAACTTTTTTGGAATTCTTCTCCTTTTTATATGTTTTAAAATTATAATTATTCATTTTGGATATTTTTTGTTAATTGCATTTTTTCTGTATTACTCACTCCAACAGTATTAATTCTCCTTTTTTGATTTCTTTTCCATCACCCTTTTTTGTCTTCGAGTTCCCTTAATAATTATATTACTGTTATGTTATAATATCTCATCCCGGCTCTCTTTTATCTGAATCAGGTATTAGTCATCCATCCTCTAAACATATATATGCATATAGAACTATTTATAGAATATTTAGTTAATTGTTATATTTATTTATAACATAGGATTTAAGGAAACATTTGCTCACTTTTTAATTTGTTATATTCAAATCTCTATATTACAGTGCATGTAATTTAGAGGATAGGACCACTATATCCAAGATGATACAAATGTTTCCATCCAATCCAAGTCCAATTTAATTTAATAAGTTGATGATGATGTTC
>JAMSGN010000314.1:0-13265 GCA_030462905.1 Jamesozyma gamospora
TGAGTTATTATTTTTATTATTATTATTATTATTATTATTATTATTAGTTGTTTTAAATGGGTATGGAACTTTTAGGACAGAATTTAGATTAACTGTCTTTTGAATTGGAGTATTTAATATTCTATTATTATTATTAATATTAGTACTGCTATTGCTATTGTTATTGGAATTATTTGATTTTATTTCTGTTGTTGTTGTAGTTAAAGATGGATCAGCATATTTATTAAACACTTTTGAATTATAATGTTGATAATTTTGAAATGATAAATCTTTTTTATTTGGAGTAGTAAAAGAATCAGAATCATTATTATTATTATTATTATTATTATTCCAACTATAATTATTTAATTTATTTGGATCAATAAATTTATTTAAAGATTCAGTTGATGAAGTATTATTATTAGCTAAATACGCCTTATTCGCTATTGGATATTGATAATGTGAAGAATGTACACCACTATATTTATCACTTAAATGATATAATTCGTCTTCTAAAATATCAGTTAAGGTTCTTTTTAAACTTAATTCAGTGGAAGCCATTTTGAAATATTCTTTATCTTTTTTAATTTTATAAAATTGACGTTGTACCAAAACCTATATTTATATTGTTGATTGAAAGGAATTTGAAAAAAAGGAACGAATAACCTAGCTTTTCTCTTTTCTACTTTAATTGAATGTGGAAGTTAATAGATTTAATAGAAATGGTACGTATTAAATCTGTATGTAAATGTTTTTTTTCTGTTTTTATCTTTTAAGTTATATTTATATGTTATGAAGGATAAAAGAAGAGAAAAAGATAGTAAATGATGTCTGGTTTTTTCAGCAGGATGTGTTTGTAGTTAAATAAGAGACTATATAGAAATTGACTGCTTTGACCGATAATATATATATATATAATAAATGCTTATATACAGTTTCCTCAACTGAGTTTTGCCTCGTTCAAATTTATTAGTAATATTTCCCCGTTTCTGGAAAAGAAACCGTCTTGCAATTGTTGATTTTTATACAAGGAGAAAAACAAAGACGTTCACACCTGCAAATCTGCCGCGTCACCAAAACACACAGAAACACCCGCACAAACCTGCAACGGCAGCCTGCGCGCGTAGAATTTTCTAGAAAAAATCCATGGAAATCCGCGGTTTTCTTGGTGCCGCGGCGGCCGGGTAGCAGAAACGTCAACGTCTTGCGCCTTTACAAAAAAATACATATCAATTACTTTGTATTACTAAAATATATCGTAACTCGTTTCCTTCAGTTTCTTCTCTTTTCTGAGTGTCCAGTATTCGTCTTTATATCTCCAGTATGGTGCTTTAGTAACAGGGTGAACTTCCTTGACAAACCATCTTGGATTATATTTTTCTTTCGTAGAGTCTCTTTGTTTCTTCACACTTCTTTGTTTTTCTTCTACTCTATGTTTCTCATCAGATGCTTTATCATATTCACCGTCTTCCATAGCTCTTTGATCAGGTCTTAAACGTGTGTCTGTTGGTGCAATCCATGGTAACAAATGAGGTTGTGGAGCATTTAACGTTATAGCAAATGGTGTTAGGTTAAATGGTGCACTAGGTCTTGGCGCGACTTTCCAAACTAAAAATTTATTACCATCATAATTAGGTTCTGTTGTAGTATTTGTTTTTGTCCTGACTAATGTTAAATCAGCACCATGTTTATCATTCAAAACTTTTTTAGCATAAATCGAATCATTCCAATGTCCACCAACTGCCCATATTTTTTCACCTTTCTTATTAAAGATTTCGCCAGTAACTTCATATGCACCAGATGATCTCCATCCACGAGCTTTAAAATTTAAAATGGAATAATCACCTGTTGTATGATTAACAATTTTAACTTCACCTTCATTATCAACTTGAGGATTACCAATTAAAATACCAATAACATTATTATTTGGTTTTTTAAAAGTATATAAATCATTTGGTGAATTATCATCCGGTCTTAATTTTATATACCAAAGACCTAAATGTCTAACAGCAAATGATCTACCATTAAATTTAGTATCAACCCGTGATTCTCCCCAATAATCCCATTTTGGTGATTCTGTCCATGTAGCTGATATTGGTGGATGATGAGAAACTTGTTCTGTGAAAAATCTATAATGTTTATCTGGTCTAGAATATTCAAAAGTTTCACCTAATAATGGATTAAAAGGTTTTGCCACTCTCTTAATAGTTGAAGCATAACACGATGCTGAAAATATTGTCACATATAATAATCTTAATGTTGAATCTTTAAATGTCGCAGCTTTATCTAATAATTCAGAATATTCTAAATCTTCTGTAACTCTTTGTAATAATGATGTAGGTTCATTAAATGTAACTGGTAACGTCATTCTTGTCATATCTTTACCAATCATAGATTTTAAAACAGCCCATAAACTAATTTTTGGTCTATCATCCTCATCTAATTTCAACCTTTTTCTAATACCATCTTCATAACCTATATAAGATTTTTCTTTTGCCAAGAATTGTTCTTTTTTAATTTGTGATTCCGTTCTACCAAAATAAGTTTGTTTTTCAATAGATTTTATTGAACTCTTGTCAATTTTATTCTCAATTTTTTCAATTGGTTTTTCTTTCACATTTTCATTAATTAGTTTTTCCTTTATAATAGGTTTTTGTTCAACGACAATCGTTTTGTTCTGTTTTTCAATTGGAATCTTTGGTGGAGAATATGTTGGTGGAGATAAAGATTTTGATGGTAAAATTGACTCTATTGCAGTATCAATATTATCATTATTCGATACATCATTAATTTCATCCATTAACTCTTTTGCATCAAAAAATTCTTCTGAATCAGAAATTTCATCTTCTTGTTTAGTCGCACTAATAAATTTTGCAATTTGTGCTAAAGTATCTGATGAATTTGTTGGGAAAAGGCCATTTAGATCATTGTTTTTAATTGATTTTCTTCTATTAAAAGAAGTTAAAGTTTCATTATTATTTAATTTTTTTTCATTTTCAATTGATTCATTATCAGATTCAATTTGATTTCTAGCTTCAGAATTTTCAATTAATTTTTTGTACAATGTTTTCTTTAAAGTTTTACGTTCTTTATCTAAGAAAGCTAACCTTTCACTCTTGGTGCCTAATTCTACTTCTAAATCTTTAACAGATTGAATCCACACATTATTAATATCATATTGTTTTGTTATCATTGAAATTAATTTTTCATCTCTATCTAATGTTAATTTATTCATTTCAGAGACGGATTTAAAGATTCTTTTTAAGGATTTTTTAATAATTAAAATTAATTTATCATCAAATTTAACATTTGAACCATTCATAATTTCATAAACATAAGTTAACTCTAATGAAATTACTTTTTGAAACATATTTAATTTTTCTAAATATGGACCATATTGAATTTTAACATCTTCTTCATCTTTATCAAATTTTGTTAAAATTTCACCTTCACTTATACTATTTTCATTATTATTATAAAAACTATCATCGATTTCATCATCTTCATCATCATTAAAACTACTTGTAAATGACATACCAGAATTCGATGTCATTAAGTTATTCTTGGATTCATAATTATTAACTGAAAATTTTGATGATGTTGGTGAGTAATTATTATTATCAATCTTTGAATCAATGACTTTATTCATATAATTTTTACCAGATTCAGTTAATTTAACACTTAATTCAACATTACTTGAATTTAAAGATTTTGCCGTGTTACTTATTTTTTTAGTTAAATAATTTTTAGCTGGAAATGATTGAGAAGTAGAAGATTTTTTTAAATTACCATTATTATTATTATTAACGTTTAAACTTAAATTTGATTTAATATTGTTTCTATTAATTGCTAAAGAAATTGGCAAATTATTTATACCATTTTTTTTAACTTTTTTCTTATCTTTTAAAAATCTTATTGCACTTTGAATTGCAACAATCCAATTATTTGTTTCAACGGGATGATTACCTTTTAATTGCCATTTATTTTTAATATTATCATTATTAATAATTTCAAATTTTAATTTTTCAGTTGAATTAACATGAACATAATATGATAATAAATTAATTGAACCTCGTGGAGATTTTTTCAAAGAAAGTTTTTGATTTTTATAATAGTTTAATTTACCATCATTTGTTAATACAAACCAACGTAATTTATAACCTTTTGTAAAATTTGTATATTTTTTCAAATAACCTTTAAAAGTTGCTGGTTTTTCAATAATATTTGATGGAGTTTCAATAATCAATTTTTCATTTGTTAATTTTTCATAAATTAATTTTAAATCATTTGAATTTGATGAATTATCTTTATTATTATTATTATTAATTATATTTAATAAAATATCAATTGATGATTGACCTAATTTATTTTTAATTGTTGGATCGGCACCATTATCAATTAACCAATTAATCATTTTAATATCTTTTTTTTCAATGAAAAATTGTAATAATGTATTACCTTTATTATTTAAGATATCATTATTTTTATTATTATCAATATAATTAATATTTAAAAAATCAAAATTTCTTGAATTTTTAAAATAGAAATTTAATTTGTCAAAATTATTCTTTTCAAAAGCTTCATTAACATCTTTTAATGTTTTTGAAATATAATCTGATCTTTTAATTTGCATCATTTGTGCAATATTAATATTTTTACAAATTTCAAAAGGTAATAGATTTTGATTATTTAAAATACATTCATTAATTGTTGGTTGATCTAATAAATAATTTATAACGTCAGAACGTGATTGTTGTGCAGCAAGATGTAAAGGAGTATTACCATTTTTATCTTGAATATTTAAATTTAAACGCACGATATCATTTTCTTTATCTACCCAATTATCAACAATATCTTTGATAAAACTTAAATTTGAAACTTGGACAGCATAATGTAAAATATAAGGTAATAAATCATTTAAGAACCCAATTGAATTTGAATCTAAAATTTGTTTTTGATTAATAATAAATCGATTTAAACTATTAAAATTTGAATCAGTTAAAATTTCTAAAATTTCTAATTTTAATAAAGGTCTATTAATTTGTCTTATATCATTATCTAAATTTTTATTAATTTTTGAATGACTAGTAACATTAGTCACTTTTAAATTTTGAATCTCACTACGATTAGAAATAATATCTGAAGACATTATAATATTATAGTTTTAATAGAGATAGCAATTTGCACTTAAATGCGAAAAAAAATAAACTAAATATATGTTTATTTATTAAGCATTGTTTATATAATATTGTATTAATAAGAAAACTACCATAAATTTCTTTGGTTCGTCTTGTTTTTTTTTATTTGTTCCCCTGAAAAGTTTCCCTTTGATTTTTTCTTGTTTTGCATTTTGTATGCGGGTTTTTTTCAATATGCATTGAAACAAATTTTAATAAACGACGATATCATTATTAAGAAATACTGATAATAACATATAATATATATATGAATAAATAAATAAATAATATAAATAAATAAATTTAGTAAATGTCCACCTCAACCAGAAACACTAACATCAAAATAATCGTAACCTGAAAGTAGATAGGTTAAATCATTAGATTTATTAATTATTGAACTATCTTTTCTTTGTAAATAATTATTATTATTATCCTCATTTTCATTTTCATTTTTCAATATCTTTAAATGTCTATTAAAGATATGTTCAATTTCTAATAAAGATTTTTCAATTAAAGAAACAAATCTTTTAGTTTGTCTATGTCTTGATGAAACAACAATTGAAATGGAATCATTTCTAATAATATAACCAATACCAAACCCATTTGCACTAACTGGACCGAAACCAAATGTCTTTAATGATGGATTACCGCAATTTGATGTACTTATAATAGTTGTATTTAAAGTATTCCATGATTTATCATTAAAAATAATTGGTAAATTCATTTCATCTTTATAGAAAAGATTCCAAATACAATATAATGCATACAAATGACGATCTTGACCAAGACCATTTGAACATTCTTTTGTTATACGGGAATGTTCTTTACAAGCATTTTGTAAATTTAAAATGACTTCACTATCAGTTGAATTTTTATCAAATAATGATTTAACAAATTTTTTACTTTGTTTTGTTACAGATCTAATTGCTTCAGTTCTGCCATTTTGAAATTTTTTTGTCATTGCTGGTTCATAAGTTGTTTCAAATTTACCGTATAAAGCATAATAAGCAATTTGAAAGATTTGTTGCGTGAATGCATCAGGTGAACATTTAAAGATTGATTTAATTTGTGTTGACCCCCATTTATTAAAATCTAAATTAATAAATTCAAATTGTGAAATTAAATCAGAAATTTTAGTTTCAGCAAAATGTAATGACGATGACAAGAAAGAATCAATTTTCCATTCTAATTTTCTTGGTATTGTAATTAAATTATTATTTTTCTTATCGTTAAATTCCCCATTTCCATTTAATTTTTTTTTAATTTCATCATCATTAAAAATATCAGGAACATTTTTTGTTATTGATCTTGCAAAACTTAAAATTGAATCAGTATAAATATCTGAAGTTAATCTTAATACGGTATGACCATCAACACCGGTATGTTCAAAATTAAAACCTGCTTTACCATTTTTGGTAACGATTAATTGTAATTTATCATACCATCTATTTAAACAAGTACCTTTTTGTAAATTTCTTGGTAATGAAGAATTATTATTAATATCATTATTGTTATTATTATTATTATTTAATTTAACATTTGAAGTACCACAAAGCATTGATTTAATTAATTCATTTGAATTATTGATAATAATATCATCAAGACAAACGACGAAAAGAGCAGAGTCAATTATTTTTAAAATTTTCCAATTTGTTTGATCTGGATCATTATATAAATAATCTCTTATATTTGACCAAATTCTTCTTGATTCAGTGGTGAAAACACCAAAGGAATGATATATGCTATTATTATTTTTATAATTCTCCGCATCTAAAATAATTGAATATAAATTTGATTCTATTTCATCATAAGAAGTGAAAATTGGTAAATTATTTGTATCAAGGACATCGAACCAATAAAATTGATTCTTGTACATTACAATCACATGATGTGAGGTTTGATCAGTTTGTAAATGACAGGATTCTTCACCTGGACCTGGTGGAATTCTTGCTGAACCAAATAATTTTAAATATTGATCCATTGATAAATCAATTTTATTATTAATTTTATCAGGTTTTAAATTGTTATAACGAATTTGTTTTATAAATTTTAAAATTGAATTAATTAATTTTGCGGTTCTTTTAATTTGGACTGTATGGAAACCATAGGGACCAATATCTTGATCTGAAGTATCTTTAATTGTTGGATCATCTTGCAATTGAAAGAAAGGATTAACGTTTAATACGACGGAGGCATCGTATTCTAAATAAGAATCGTACCAAAATTGTTCAATATAAGAAGATTTTGGATTTTCAATTGATAAATTTTTATCATAATTAATTAAATGATCATGTAAAATCTTTAATGAATCTAAATTTTCATTACTTAAGATTTTTTTTCTTGTTTTAATATTTTGTTTTTTATCCTGTAGTGGTTCGACTCTATCAAGATAACGATTTAGAGTATCTTCCAAGGGAGGAATAGGTAATCTTTGTAAATTTGCTGACATGGTTATTTATGCTTTGTATATACGATGTTGCGAGAAAACTACAGTGAATAAGCATGGTAAGAGATCTCTCATAAGCACCTGGATCCAGATATATATATGGATATATTTGTTCTCCCGTTGATGACACTGTATCTGAGAAACGGATGACTTTTCCATTTATGCGCGGCGGGAATCGGAGTTTTTCCCTGTTCGGATTCGCGGAAACTTTCAAATGTCATTCATTGTTGTATATTGTATATTGTATATTGTATATTGTATATTGTATATTGTATATCATATATCGTATATAATTATCTATGCCCATTTCTTACCTGTTATGGTTTCATACGCTTCTATGTATTTGACTCTGGTTTGCTCAACAATGTCTTGTGGCATAGAAACACCATCAACACCCTTGAGACCATTGGTAGTAAGCCAGTCTCTCAAGAATTGTTTATCGTAAGAATCTTGACCTTTACCAATTTGATAATTTTTACCATTCCAAAATCTTGAGGAGTCTGGGGTCAGCACTTCATCAACAAGCACCAATTCATTGGTAGAACGATCAATACCAAATTCAAATTTTGTATCAGCAATAATAATGGAACGGTTGGCGGCAAACTCTGCACAACGTTCGTAAAGTGAAACTGCAGCGGTGCCGACACGTGCACACAACTCATCACCGACAATTTCTGCTGCTTGTGCCACAGTAATGTTTTCATCATGTTCTCCTTGTTCAGCCTTGGTTGAAGGTGTAAAGACAGCATGTGCAAATTGTTCACTTTCTTGTAAACCTGCTTCTTGTGGTACACCATGAACAGTACCACTCTTTTGGTATTCACTCCAAGCGGAACCAGTAATGTATCCACGAACAATGACTTCTAATGGAATCAATTCATGTTTTCTTACGAGTAATGCACGTCCTTCGATTTGTTCACGGTATGGTTTTTCACTTAATTCTTGTGGTAAGAAATCAAATAAACTCTTACCGACTGGAATCTCAACTAAATGGTTCTTAATTTGTTCACTAGTAAATTCAAACCAAAATAATGATAAAGCTGTTAATAATTTACCTTTATCTGGAATACCATTCTTCATTATAACATCATATGCAGATATTCTATCTGTAGCAATAAATAATAACGTATTATCATCAACACTGTAGATATCTCTAACTTTACCACGAGCTAATAACGGTAAGATACCGTCTAAGTTTGTTTCTGTTAATGGTTCACACATGGCTATAATATATTCTTGATCCTATTATATACTTTCCTTTTCTTTAATTTTGCATACAATTTCTTGCTCTTTCATCGCTTCGCTTAAATACATTTTTTTTTCCAGTGGTTAACAACAGAGTCAATCAATAATTTAAACTGACTCCGATGACATTTTATATAATAATGTAGTAAAATAATTTAATATGCTATAAATTCTGCGTTTCTTAAACTTTATGTTTACGTGACTCTTGGAAAATCCATTGTAAGACTAATATTTGCACGATGCTCATACCAATTATAATTAACATACAATAAATTGAAAAATTCTTAATTCGTTTGTTTGTTGATTTCACTGTAGAATAATTACGGTTATTACGTGTCAAATAATATTTCATCTCATTTTCTAATCTATTAAATTCTCTTTCAATCTTATCAATTTCATTTTCCAAAGACTCGTGTAATAAATTATTATCTTTGTCCTTAACATTATTTAAATTACGTTGTGATTTTCTTTCTTCATTTATCGTATTATCATTGCAGTCTGTTGTAATTTCAAAATTAACTACTTTATCACTCGACACATCTCCAAAGAAACATATCTTATATTCTCCAATTTTCTCACCTAAAAATTCCCATCGTCCCTGACGTTCATTAAATCTTTCAATAATTGCATCGTTTAAATTATCAGGTTCAAATATTTTATAGGACATATCAAAATTATTTGTTTCACTAAATTCAACACTAAAATAATATGATATCTTACAATCAATTGATTCTGTTAAGATATAAAAACATTCCTGTTCATTTTTATTCAATTCAAAAGTTATTGGTGAACTTTTAACTAAATTGAAATTGAAATTTGAAAAAATTAATAAAATTATTAAAAGTTTATCAAATATCATAATCGTATTTTCACAAATTTATCTTTATTGTTTAAATCTTTATAAACCTTAAATATATAATAAACTGGATCAAACTTTTCATTATAACAAAAACAAACGCGTGAACTTTAAAAAAAAAAAATAATAAAAATAAAAATAAAAAATTTTAGTTAGGAAATTCATATTCTACTATCAAGACAAAAACACATATAATATCCATTCTCTAAACTATCCATACTTCAACATTTTAATTAATGACAGAAATCTCATCAGATATTTCAAATTTATATAATACCATACCAAAACTTCATGAAAAATATACAATTATAAATAAAATTGGTGAAGGTACATTTTCAACAGTTTATAAAGCTAAAATAAATTTCAAATTCAAGAAAAAATTTCATTCAAGTTTAAATAATCATTTTTGGTTAAATTCAAATGAAGTTGCATTGAAAAAAATTTATGTTACTTCATCACCACAAAGAATTTATAATGAATTAAATTTATTATATCAATTAAATGGTAATAAAAAAATTGCACCATTATTAGATGTCTTAAGATTCAATGATCAAGTTATTGCGGTTTTACCTTTCTATCCACATAATGAATTCAGGAATTTCTATAGAGATTTACCAATTAAAGGTATTAAATGTTATATCTGGGAACTATTACAAGCAATCAGTTGGGTTCATCAACATGGTATAATTCATAGAGATATTAAACCGACAAATTTCTTATTTAATGTCGAACTTGGTAAAGGTGTCTTGGTAGATTTTGGTTTAGCTGAAACACAATTAAATTTAATTAATAATGAATCTATTGATGAAAATAATAGTAATAGTAATAATAATGGTAACAATTTAAATGATTATAGATTACAAGAACAATTTTGTCCATGTATTTTAAAGGATAAAGATCGTAATAATTTAAATACTGGAATGATTACAATACAAAATGGTAAAGTTGTTCACTTAAATAATGTTAATGGTGTTGATTTAACAAAAGGTTATCCAAAAAATGAAACAAGACGTGTTAAAAGAGCCAATAGAGCAGGTACAAGAGGTTTTAGAGCACCTGAAGTATTAATGAAATGTGCTGCTCAAACAACAAAAATTGATATTTGGTCAATTGGTGTCATATTATTAAGTCTTTTAAGTAGAAGATTTCCAATTTTTCAAAGTTTAGATGATACTGATTCTTTATTAGAATTATGTTCAATTTTCGGTTGGAAAAAAATTAAAAATTGTGCATCATTACATGGTTTAGGTTTTAATATTAATGGTTTACAATATATTTCAGAAAATGGATTTCCAAAAGGTTTAAAAGAATTTATATTCAAATTATTGAAAAAAGAATGTGATGTGGGAACATTTCCAGAATATAGTGTTGCTTTTGAAACCGTTAGTTATTTATCACATGAATTTAATGATTTTAACATTGAATCAAAGACTCCAAAAAATTTATTTGAAACAGAATCAAATGATGATGATATTGATCATAATAATAATGATGATGATAAAATTGATAGAGAAAAAGCATATAAATTTAAAAAATATCAAGAAGAAATTTGGTCAGATCATTATTGGTGTTTTCAATTATTAGAACAATGTTTTGAAATGGATCCACAAAAGAGATCTTCAGCAGATGAATTATTACAAAGTACATTTTTTAGTGAATTTATGGAAACAGAAGTGAATACTGAAGTAGAAACTACAGATGACGATGATAGTGATGATGGTGACGATGAAGACGATGATGAAGAAGAAGAAAACGATCATAATAATAATTTAGCTATACCATCAAGTGAAAGGGAATCAGTTGATGAAGATGTCTTATTGATTTCCGACTCAAATTAAATAAAATTATTTAAATTTTTTTTCTTAAAATATCTTTGCATACTTTATAAATAAATACAACCTAACCAAACAATTAAAATAAAGGAAAAAAATCATTTAATTAATTTTTTTTTAGTCTGTTTTTCAAATTTTAAAAGATAAATGGAATTAAGAAAGCTCTTCTAGTACCATATTTCTTATTCTTTTTCATTGCCCATAAATACATTTGAGTAGCAGAAACAGCTAAAAAGAAAACTGCAAATAAATTACATTTAATAATTAAAGTAAACCAGATCCAACTCCAAACTTCAAAAGTATAATTTGGTGCGACAAATAAAGAAAAAACTCCACCATCAATTGGAATACGTTTTGTATTACCTAAAGATTTTTGTTTATCACCCCATAAACGTAATCTAACATGAACATAAAAATTCCATAATTCACTAATAATAAAAAAAGCAATTAAAGCTCTTAAATCGTCAATTTTTAATTGGTGATAAATTGAAAATAGTTTTATATTAGAAACTGAATAACCATAACCAAAGTAAGCTAAAGAAATTAAACCATTTAAAATCCAATAATGGAAAGAATTTTTAAAAAGATTAAATAAAGGCATTGTAGCTAAAGAAAATTGATGAATGAAAAGAGTTTCAAATTCTCTCTTTAAATAATGACCTAAGATCATAAAATAAGTAATCTTATTAAGAAAAGGATTTATATCATTATTTGATAAATTCATTCTATTTAAGAAAGATTGATTTTGTGATAATTTATACATTAAAGTATGAATTAAAATTGGACCTAAATATTCGATAAAGAAAACTAATCTCCAAGAGATTTGAGGACCTAAATCTTTAACAAAAAGTTCGGCACTTGTATTTTCAATGAAAAATGAATCACTTGTAATTGGAATTTGTTTCGATTCTTTTAAATACGTTAATCTTAATCTATATTTACTGACATTTTTATTATTCTTTGAAATTGCTAACAGAACAGTTTCTAAAGTGGTATTCTTTGTAATATCAATGGTTGTATCCTTTAATATTTTTGAGCGTGATTTAATTACAGTCATATTTGCTGGATTGAAGCT
This sequence comes from Jamesozyma gamospora, assembly GCA_030462905.1. Taxonomy (NCBI): domain Eukaryota; kingdom Fungi; phylum Ascomycota; class Saccharomycetes; order Saccharomycetales; family Saccharomycetaceae; genus Jamesozyma; species Jamesozyma gamospora. The sequence goes on from JAMSGN010000314.1 coordinate 12,611, forward strand.
TCACGAGTTTTAAAAGCAATCACTTTAAATTGCAATTTAACATTACTTGCCATCAATTGATCTTAATCTTTTTTTATAGGGGAAAACTGTGATAAAAAGAAGCGCGTTGAAAACCAACGTCAAATTTTGTTGGGTTTGTCGTGTGAAATTACTTTGCTAAAATTTTTCACGCGATGCTGAAAAAAATTGAAAATTTTCGTTTTCTCGAAGGAAAAATTTTTCAAACTCATCACTAAAAATTTTATTACATACTTTGTTGATTGTTGTATATTATATTGTTAATTGCAATTTTTTAAAGTATTATATATTATATACTATATTTTTTTTTTTAAATAAAAGAAACATAGATTAACGAGATCGATATATTATTCAATATACAACCCCGTTTCCTACAAATTTTTTTACATATACAAATAGAATATAATGTCTTTCAGACCAGGTAGTAGAGGTGGTTCCAGAGGTGGTTCCAGAGGTGGCTTTGGTGGCCGTGGTGGTAGCCGTGGTGGTTCCAGAGGTGGTTTCGGTGGTGGCCGTGGTGGCTCAAGAGGTGGTTTCGGTGGTGGCCGTGGTGGTTCCAGAGGTGGTTCCAGAGGTGGCTTTGGTGGTCGTGGTGGTGCTAGAGGTGGTGCTAGAGGTGGCCGTGGTGGTTCCAGAG
>JAMSGN010000315.1:0-13152 GCA_030462905.1 Jamesozyma gamospora
TTTTTTTTTTTTTTTTTTTTTTTTTTTCTGATTGATGTATTCTTAAATAATAATAAAATTAATTATAAATTTAAGATTTATCATCTTTAATCTTATTTAAAGCAGAACCATATTTAAACCATTCAATTTGTTCAGCATTAAAAGTATGAGTTAATTCAGAATCCCATGGTTTACCATCTTTTGGATGAACTCTCATTGTTAAATTTTTACCTGGAGCTAAAGAAGTTAAACCTAAAATGTCAATTTTATCATCTGGATTAATTTTATCATAATCAGCTGGATTCTTGAAATTTAATGGTAATAAACCTTGTTTCTTTAAATTAGTTTCATGAATACGAGCAAAAGATCTTGTAATAATTGCAAAACCACCTAAAAATCTTGGTTCTAAAGCAGCATGTTCACGAGATGAACCTTCACCAAAATTTTCATCACCAATGACAACCCATTTAATACCATTATCTCTGTAATCTCTTGCAGTATCTGGAACACCTTTATATTCACCAGTATAAACATTTCTAATATTATTAGCTTTACCATTTTCAGCATTGATTGCACCAATCATATAATTATTTGAAATATTTTCTAAATGACCTCTATATTTTAACCATGGACCAGCCATTGAAATATGATCAGTAGTTGTTTTACCTAAAGATTTAATTAAAATTGGCATATTTAAAGCATCTTTACCATTCCATGGAGCAAAAGGACTTAATTTTTGTAAACGTTCAGAGTTTGGTGCAATTTGAACTTGAACAATTTCACGATCTTTTGGTGGAGCTTGATAAGTATCTTGACCTTTATCATAACCTTTTGTTGGTAAACCATCACCAAATGGTGGTTTTAATTTAAATTCTTTACCATCTTTATCCTTTAAAGTATCAGTAAGTGGATTGAATCTTAAATCACCTGCAATGGCAAAAGCTGTTGTTAATTCAGGAGAAGCAACGAAAGCATGAGTTTGTGGATTACCATCATTTCTTGATGTAAAATTTCTATTATAGGATGAAACAATTGTATTTTTATCACCTTTTTTAATATCTTTTCTATCCCATTGACCAATACATGGACCACAAGCATTAGCCAAAACAATACCACCGAATTCTTTAAAAGTTTCTAATTGACCATCACGTTCAATTGTTGCTCTAATTTGTTCAGAACCTGGGGTAACGGTAAAGATTGATTTTGCTTTTAAACCATGAGTAGCAGCGTCTTTAATAATTGAAGCAGAACGTGACATATCTTCATAAGAAGAATTAGTACAAGAACCAATTAAACCGACTTTAACTTCTAATGGCCAATTATTCTTGACAGCAACTTCTTTCATCTTTGAAATTGGAGTTGCTAAATCTGGTGTAAAAGGACCATTAACGTAAGGTTCTAAAGTGTTTAAATCGATTTCAATGACTTCATCATATTCACAACCTTGATCGGCTGATAATAAATCTTTTTGATAAACTTTACCAAAATCAGCAATCTTACCACGACCAGTAGCATTTAAATAATCAACCATTGATTTATTAAATGGGAAGACAGAAGTAGTTGCACCAATTTCAGCACCCATATTACAAATGGTACCCATACCAGTTGCAGAGAAAGTATCAACACCTTCACCGAAATATTCAACAATTTTACCTGTACCACCTTTAACAGTAGTAATACCAGCTAATTTCAAGATAATATCCTTTGGTGAAGTCCAACCATTCATTTTACCAGTTAATTTAACACCTAAAATTTTTGGTGCTTTTAATTCCCATGGTAAACCTGCCATGACATCAACAGCATCAGCACCACCAACACCGATGGCTAATTGACCTAAACCACCAGCATTTGGAGTATGAGAATCTGTACCAATGATTAGAGCACCTGGGAAAGCATAATTTTCTAAGACAATTTGATGAATGATACCTGAACCTGGCTTCCAAAAACCCATATTATATTTAGCAGTTGCAGTAGCTAAGAAATCATAAACTTCTTTATTTAAATCGATGGCTCTTTTTAAATCTTTTTCACCACCAACTTGTGCTTGAATTAAATGATCACAATGAACGGTAACTGGTTTTGCTACTTCTGGAAGACCAGCAGACATGAATTGTAAAATTGCCATTTGTGCAGTTGCATCTTGACAAGCAACTCTATCAGGTCTTAATTTTAAATAAGAAACACCACGATTAATTTCTTGTTCATGAGGTTTATCTAAATGACCATAAAGAATCTTTTCAGCATAAGTTAATGGTCTACCTAATCTTTCTCTAACTATATTAACATTTTCTACGTTTTGTTTATAATTAATGAAAGAAAAATCTTCTAATAAATTTTGATTAATTTTTGAATCTCTTGTAATATTTGATGTAATTGTTGCTAAGGAACGACTAAAAGGTTTCCTTAGTATATTTGAACGTGCAGATAACATTCTGTTTGTTTTATTTTATTTTATAGTTGACTGCTATGCAATTAAATATATATGTAAAAAATAGATTTTAAGTAAATGCAAATAATACAATGTAGATAAATTGTTTATATTTATATATATATATAGGGTATTAAAACCACAAATAAAAAAAAGCCATATATATAAATGAATAATTGAAGATTATAGGTTGAACCTTGTAAGGGGACAAAGAAAAACAATGCACCAATCAAAGCAACAAAACAAAACACTCAGAAACACGCGCACAACAATTCGAAATCATGAAATGCGTTTTAAAAATCGAAAGCGTGACATTTGCCGAGATTTCGGAAAAGCAGAAAAGCGGTGCCGATTTCTCGGGAATTATAAACTCAAATTCCGATTGTCGGCAATGCAAATCACGCTTTAAACTTTATCGATGACTGTAGTATAAATAGCATTGGAGATTGGAGAATAGTTGTTCAGTTGTATATAAATAGGGCGTTCATATGAAAAGATTTTTTTATTAAATTTATGTTATTTTATTTTATTTTATTTTATTTGATCATCAATTATGTAAGTTATATATGATATATTCATCTATACATTATAGAAACTATTGCAAAGGAAAGAGAAAGAGAGAGTTAAAAGAAAAACAACAATATGAAAAACAAACTAACAAATTTATTTGAATGAATAAGAAAACATTTGTTTTTGTTTAATGACTGTCAAGTTATATAATAATGATAATAATGCTATTCTTATTTATCATACCCGTACTGAATCACCTACAGTTTCAACTTCGTCACTATCAGTTGATAATGTAATAACAGGTTTTGTTGATGTAGATGACGTAGTTGAAGATGTTTTTATATCTTTCTTTGTAATATCCTCCTTTAAACTGTAATAAATTATCCTACTATTACTGATAGTAGAATATGACAATTTTGGTTTATTAATTAATTTTAATTCCATTGATGTATTGTTACTAATACAATTTTTTGGTAATGATAATAATCTTTTAAATAGTAAAGTTGAAGTAGACATTTTATAATTTTTTTTTGTATATTGATTCTATGTCATAACAGGAAAACTAATTAACAGAAAGATGAGACAAGACATTAACTTCAAACAATTAGCCTTGTATTTATATCTTCAAGAATACACTGCCATTCCTAAATTATGTAATCACAAACTATTTTCTTGTGGTATTATCTTGAAACTCATACCCGTGGCTTCTTCAATACTATTATCACTGATAGATGATATCCAAGGATTAAAAGACACTGCATATGCGATGGTTTCACAGCGTTATCGCTGTTTTGCATTTGTTTTTTTAGGGGACAAAGCCTTCGGTCCTTCGCCACCATTGATCCGAGTTGAGTTTGGCCATCGATGCGGCCGTCAAAAGCTATATAAAAGCACCGCTGGACCGACAGAAGACAATTTTTCTGCCGTTTGAGCGATTGACATTTCCCAGCCCTAAAAGCTTGGATCCCAGATTACAACGTCAAAACAGGGCTTCGTAACCCTAGGGTTGGACAATGCTTGCTCATCTAACATATAAGGACACTGTATAGTAGCAACTAATTGCGAGTATCGCCAAATAAATTAAATTTATATAATCTTTATATTGAAATAGTAGACGACTTAAAGTTTATGATACCTTATGAAACTTCACGCTTTTCATTGATTATGAAAGGTCGTACATTCACTTAAAGAAGCAATACGGGAAAGGATTAATAAAGTTAATCTTTTGTCACTGATCAAATTACAGAATAGAAAATTTCTCGTATTAATTACATATCATAGAAAACAAGATAAATTATAATGTACATTAGATATTGTAAATCAAGTTAAAATTTTTTTTCGAGCTTACAATCATTGATAATTAATTTATATTCAGATGATTCATACAATATGCAAAAAATTTTAAATGATTTAATCAAACAAAATTTATCATGTCCATTATTCTTAAGTCACGTTACTACTATGCTACATAATAATAATTGAATAAATGATTATTTGGGCCATTATATCCAGTATGATGACTCGTTTGAGCCAACTAAGAATTTATAAGATGATAAGAAGACAATAGTTCCACTGGAATAAATGACTAAAATGTTTTTATTGAAAAAATTTGTGAATTAGACAGTTACATCACTAATTATAATGAAGTTTATTAAATTCTTGAAAATTAATAATGTTTTCAAAAGAGAACATATATTATTTTGATACCTGTCAAAAAAAAGATAAATCATAGAAAACCTTTAAATTTTTTATCATATTCTTCAATGCTTCAAATACTAAAGCGCTTAAACCAGGAAGGAAATGGCTTTAAAACAAAATTTCATTCAAAGAATTTCAAGATTATTGATTATACGTGAACCTTTCCAATACGTTCATGAAACATTTCCCAATGTTTCTTGTACAATAAGCTGAATTCCTCATCTCAACATTTCATATAAGGAAAATTCAACTGATTTTGATCATAAGCGATGAATCGTTCGACGATGCAACATGATTGAGAAAGTTTGACATTTGAATAAGTTTAAAGTCAATTCTCATTAAAGAAACAATTTTTAAAAAAATAAAAATGAAAATCAATTTGAAAAATTCAGTTATTATTATTAATTTAGATAAATTATTTTGGAAAAATCAAGAAAAAAATTCCTATAATTATCCCTAGTTGATAAAATTTAAATAACATCTTTTCAAACGAAAATATTTTTTTTAAAATGTTTACTGTAAGGGAACAATGACTTATTATCAGATAAAATATTTCAAAATCTTTGTATCGTAGAATCATTTTTTTTTTTGAAAAATTTAACTAAATCAAATTAATTTTAAAAATTGTATTCAACAACAACCTATAGATTTGACAAATATGTTAAAATCCGATGTTAAAACTTGAAATTTATAAAATAATCTTATTATATATTGTTCAAGTACATAAAAATATACCACAATTTCAAAAAAGTTTAACCCTATATTATTCAGACACATTACTTCTTTTTAATTGGTCGTGACATACTTTCTATCAAGATTGGGAAAACAGGTAAAAAAAAAAACGAAAGACACCTATGCAAAATGTCGTTATAATTAAAATATAGCTATTGTTTCTATTGTTTCTAAATAAATAAATCTTATTTTAAATATTTCAATATATTTATATGTATATTTATATTTTATTTTTCTTATTTTTTTGTACCAAAAATTAATGATGGATGTTTATTTTTAATATCATCATCAACATGTGCTTTAATCTTTTCTGCTAAATTTGAGTGTCTATGAACATGAGTCTTATGAATGTTATTACCAATATTTTCTAAAATTTCTTCTTTATTAATATTATTTTTTTTTTTCTCTAATCTTGGTTCCATTTCTAATGATAATCTATATTGTTTTTCAATATGTGGAACATTTTCTAATGAACTTTCAATTGTTGCTTGAATGTCATCATTTCTTTTCAATTTATAATGAATTTTTTTATAACATAAAATTTCTTCAACGATTTCAACAATTTTACTTCTTTTACTAAAATTAATAATTTCTTTATTATTATGTAAATATTCTGAATTACCAGCAAATGTAAACGTTAAATCTGATAAATAAACACCAAAAAATGGTACACATGCAACATCTTTAACAGATTTTAATAATTCTCTATATTTGAAAAAATTTTTTTTAGAATCCATTAAATTATTTAAATTTCTTAAAATTTCTAAGAAATTATTTGAAATTAATACCCATGTTTTCTTTAATCTAAATATTGGTGATGAATAAAGTGCAGAAATAATTGCTGTCATTGATGAAAAATTATTTAAATCTTTACAATGTTGAGCTACATCAATGAAAAATTCAACATATTTTGCTCTCTTTTTAACATCATTTTGTTTAACAATAGTATATGAAACAAAATTTGTTAATGTATTAGCATTCATTATAAATTTTGAAATATTTGGTGATCCACCCATATAACAATATTTTTTATTCCAAGCTCTATCTAAACATTCAAACATATTAATCCTTAAGTATAAATCATGTTCTAATATTGTTAATTGTTTAGCATAATTTAATGGTTCAATATCTAATAATTTAATCTTTTTAAATTTGAATAAAGTTGAACTATTAGGACTTATAATAATTTTTTTATTATCATTATTTTTTGCATCATTTAAAATTTTTTCTTCTGATTCATCATCATTATTATCAATTAAATTTTCATTAATAATATGTTCTTTAACTTTTTGCATTAAATCATCTGAACCTGGAATCTTTTCATTGACGGCAAATTGAACAAAATTTCCAAGTGAACTTAAACCATTTTCATAATATCTATTTGTCCAATATTGTTGTAAAAAAGTTTTCATTATATTAATAACACGACATTTAATTGGATTTAATCTTTTATCAACCCAAATATTATATTCATCAAAACTTAAACCTTCTGGTGGGTATAAATTATATCTATAAATTAACGCGTAAAAGAATTCTTTTGTAGTAAAGATACTTCTAAATGTAATTAACATTGCTACATTAAATGATGGATCAATAATTTCATGACTTGTTAAATGTTCAATAAGTGCTTCTTTAGTACCACCTTTAATTTTACCTTTTGAATCATAAATTAAACTATATGCATATTCTGACTGTAAAAACCATGGTACGCTAATATCAGTTTCTTTAACTAATTCATTATTAATAATTTTTTTCTTATTTTTCTTTTCTTCATCTAGAATAGCTTTATTACGAATATCATCAATATAATAATCTTCATCATCTTCATTATTATTTTCACCATTATTATTATTGTTATTATTATGATTATTAATTTTTTTATTACTAATACTAGAAATATCGTTACTCGGACGACTAGTTGTTGTCTCTTCATCTGAATTATATTCAGAATTATATGTAAACCATTTATCCTGTTCACCTCTTAATAATTCATTTGTTAAATCATTTTTCATCATTCTTGCGGCATAATTTAAAATATTTTCTCTTTCTTCTATAAGTTGTTCCACAATATTACATGATGCATTAATAATTTCAATATATTTTTCACATGATTCAATAAAATGTTGAACAATATTTAAAAAATTTAAATCATTAACTTCAACATCTTGATCAATTAAATAATTATAAATATTCATTGATTGTTTTTCAATTTTTTTAATTTTATTATTCATTGTAATACGTTCTAATAATTTTGGTTCATTAAATCCAACTTTATAATTTGATCTCATTGATGCAAAGATATATGGATCATCTAATGTTGTTAATTGACTTGCCATAACCATTCCAATTAAAATATCATGAAATGCTTGTTTAATATTGAAAAAATCTGTAATAACGTTTGAAATTGATGACATTGCATGTTTTAAAAATTCTTCACTTTCAATATCAACGAATTTTGGTGGTGAATCAATTAATTTTTTCAAATTAATAAAAATTGTTAAATCAACATTTTCTAAAATATCTAAAACCAAAGTATTTTGACTCATTTGTTCATAAATTTTTGAATTAATTTCTAAATTTCTTGTACGTGTTCTTGGTTGTTTTAAAATATCATATTCATTTGTTTCATTACCAAGATTAAAATTTGAAAATAATTTTTCATTTATTTGTGCTGTAATCTTTTTCATATTTAATAACGTGTCATTATTTAATGGATATTTATTTTTATTCTTTGAAAATTTTGATTTTGAATAACTTCTATTATTTAATGAACTTGTTGTAATAACACTATTATTTTTATTAGATTTTAAATCATTTAATAAAATTTCATCTTTTATCTCAGTATTTGATAATTTAATTCCAGAAGCTAATGAAATTGCATTTGCCATTACTGTTGGAATTAAAGGAACACATGGATCATTATTAATTATATTATTATTTCTATCCTTTAAATCATTATCAAAATCAACTTTATTAATTGAATTATTATTAGTTACTGATGGATCCACATTTGATGAAGATTTAATAACATCATTTATTGAATTTTTATTACTATCTTTATTATTATTACTATAAGTATTTTTATCATATAAAAATCTTGTAAATGGATTTGTCCATGAACCTCCACTAAATGAATCTTTAAAGAATCTTGGTAAAAATTGTGGTAAAATATGATATTCTGAATTAAGAACATTAGCTTGTAAAATACTATGTAATAATTGAATATTTTTCAAAAATTTAAAGAATTCTTGATTAATATTATCAAAAATCATTCTCATTGATAATTTTGAATCTCTATTTTCATTATCTAATTGAATAAATCTATTTGAATGATTATCTTGTTGATTAATTAATTTATTTTTAATTTCTAAATTTTTTGAATTTCTTGAATTTGTAAAATTAGTTGATTGACTTGTTCTTTTCTGTTCAGTTGAAGTTGAATTTGTTCTTTGATTTAAGAAAAAAATATCATCGTGTGATAAATCTAAAAGATCTCTTGTGCTTGCTATTGTCTTTGTCGGAATTAAAGTATCTGCAGTACTTGTACTAACATTTCTCTTTGAAGTATTATTATCATTATTATATGATTCATCGAATTTTGTTTCATTATTATCTTTGTTATCATTATCACTAGTATCTGTTTTATTGATAGTATTGTTATCACTATTCTTATTATTCTTATTATTATTAGTATTTTGTTTATCTTTATCCTTATCCTTATCCTTATCCTTATCTTTATCATTAAATAAATTAAAATTATGAGCAATATCAGATAAATTTAAATTATCAAAATTTTCACTATTAAAATCATTTGATTTTGATTTTAAAAAACAATTTTCTAAATTTTTTTTCAAATTATATTGACTTGATGTATCTAAAAAAATTGTTGAATTAATATTAATCTTTGATAATGATGAAATTAATGTCTTTAAAATTTTTTTAATTTCTTTGTTACATAATTTAATTTTAATTTGTTGTTGAATTAAACGACATGAAAGTTGTGTAAAGATAATTAAATTTGAAACGATATTAAAAAATTTTAAATAATTGAATCTATCATTTTTTAAAAACATATTATGTGCTAATTTTGTAAAATGAATTGTTAAATCTTCTAATTCTAACCAAGTTCTAATATCTTTTGGATGATGATAAAATAAATCACCTTTTGATAAAATTGCTTGACGATAAATTAATCGATCTTGCGAAAAAATTGAAGATTTATCTTGTACGTCTTTATTAATTGATTGTGAATCATTTAAAAATTTATTATTATCATTGTCATAATTATTAATACTTGAATTAATTACATTATTTTGAAAATTTTCTTTGAAGATATTTGATTTAATTTCTGTATTATTATTATTATTATTGCTTTTTGTAATTGTATTTAATATATTCATATTTTGATTTAAATTTTCATTACAATCAATTGGTTTTAATGAAATTAAATGATCATCATTAGGATATGTACAATTTGATGATAAATTGTTAATATTATTATTATTATTTGATGAAATTAAATCTAAACTATTATTAGATTTAATTGATGAAAGTGATGATGTATTTATATTTGTTACAGAAATCAAAGGTAATTCAGTACAATAAATATCTAATTGTTTATTATAATAAATAATTTTATCACTAATTGAACCATTTGAATAAGTTAAAATTGGTGTCCATGTTGTTGTTACTGGAGAATGAAGACTATTAATAATCATTTCAACTTCTTCTAATGATAAAATATTAATCTTTTCATTAGGTTGATTATTTTCAATTGTTGAATCATTTGAAAGATTTTCATTATTTTCGTATTTTGGATCATTTAAAATTTTTTCATTTATTTTTAAATTGTTATTATTATTTGAACTGTTTGATGTTGTTTGATTTGCATTTACTTGTAAAGGATCTATCGGAGTTAGATCAAAATTACTAAAAGATGAATTTCGTTTTGTACTACTAATATTATTATTATTATTATCAATAGAATTTGATGAATTTTCACTTTTACTTGAACTATTATTATTAGGACGTGAAGTTGAAAGATTAGAACTATTTCCATTATTATTATTAGAATTATTATTATTATTATTGTTTGTATTTGCAGAATAACTTGAACGTCTTGATTTGTTATTATGATTATCTCTTAATGGACGAATAAAAGTTTGAGGAAACCAGCCTCTTACAACTTTACCAAATTTATCATCAATAATTAAACCATCCCACCAACCAGTTGAACTTTTATTTAAAACATAAATAGTATCACCAGGTTGAAAAGATAATCTTTGAGATTTTAAATTACTATTAAATTCATATAAAGCTATTACAATATCTATAGGTCTAACATTTGAAAGTTGTTGATCGTTTGAAGTGGATGTATCTCCACTATTAGAATCTAATGAAGACATGACAATTTAATGGTTTATTATGGTGGTTTTAATCTGTTTGAAAAAAATTTTGTGTTGTTAATTTATACTGTAAATTTTTTATTCTCCGCCTGTTTCCCTAAATAATATTATAGGCGATATAAATAAAACACACACAATTGGAAGCCAAAAATGAAAAAAAAAAAAAAAAATTTTTTTTATTTTTTTTTTTTTTTTTTTTCATTTTCATTTTCGATGCGATGAAAGAATGTGTGCAATGCACGGATTTATTTGCATAGCAAAAATAATAGAATATTGATAAATTGTATACTATATATTATATTGAAATGAACTGTTTGAATATTATTACTATTCTTCCATTGGAGACCAGCCAGTGGTTGCATTTAATTCCTTTAATAGTAATTCTGAAATTACTGGGAATGGATGAGCTTCTGTATTAAATACGATTTCAGATAAATTAATATTATCTTGAAATAATAAATATAAATATTTTAATGTTTCAGCTAACCAAAAACTTTCCATATTATCTTTCTTTTCTGTTGGAACTTTCATACAATTATTTAAACTTGTAAAAGCTCTTTTTTCTAAATCATCACAATTAATACATGAATTTTTTTCAAAATTATTTAAGATTTCTTCACCCCATTTTCTATACATTTTATCATTTGTTAAATGATATAAGAACATTATTGATTCAACTGTCTCTGGTCTTTGTAAATTATGAGAATCTGTTGGTTTAACGAAAAAATCACCAGTTGGTGATTTCCACCATTTACCATTATTCATTTGATGTTTATAACGATTTTCCATAAACGTTTCGTTGGTTTGATTAAAATTAAAGACAACAATTTCTGGTGATAAACCAGATGGAATTTGATGATACATTTGATAACATGTATGAGTTAATTCTTTTGCTAAATTCCAATCATCTTCTCTAATATGATTCCAAAATGGCATCTTACGAGCTTCATTGATATTTAAACCTTCAGTGGCACCCATTGCTAATAAACCACCCATAAAACAAACTAAATGATCCATCTTTGATGATGGTAAATTTTTAATTCCATTTGGTCTTTCTGCAATGTATGTGAAACCTGAAGGGTAAGATTTTTTAATTAGATGTCTTTTCATACCATCAATTGCTGAACGATATAATTTATAATAAATTGATTCATTTGTTAATAAATATTGTTTTAAAAGATATTCATAAAATGAATCACCTCTTGAACCAAATCTAATATTTTTACCTCTAAATTTTCCCGTATCTGGATCAACATAAATTGAAACTAAACCATCATTTTTTTTTTCACTTAAAATTTTATTTTGATCATATAATGGTTTATAAACATTTTCAACTAATTTCCAATAAGTTAAATTTTGAGTAATTATTGATAAATATTTAAATTCTAATTGTAATGTAGTAAATTCAGCAATTGATGATGCACCATAATCGACATGATTCTTACTAGCTTTACCTGTCATTAAATTAATACTTGAATATGGTATACCAGATTGTGATTGATTAAATGATAAAGATAATCTATCTGCTAAATCGATGGCTTTATTTAAATAAATTTTTTTATTACCAATTTTTAAATCATTTGAAATATAATAAGCTGATAATAAACCACCTAACATTCTAATTGTTGTTTCAAAGATATTAATTTCAGAATCAATATTATAATTTAAATTATTTTGAATCCAATTTTCAATATTATTAATTTCATTTAACATTATCTTTTGAGTTTCATTTGAATTTGTATATTTATAAGTTAACATTAAAGTATCAATTGAATCAATTATAATCCAACCTAATGGATCATCAGATCTTGGCATATTTTTAAAATTATGAGAAATTGGTTGATAAATATCATAACCCCAACCATTTTTTTTATAATCAAACCATGTTGAAATTATCATTTGTTCAATCTTTAATTGATTCATAAGTTTCCAATTTTTACCATATTTAAATGAATCTTGAAGGTAAAAAAAATAAGTTATTATTGAAATTAATAAAATTAATAATGATGATAGTTTAAATTTAAACATGGTCCTTAAAGATATTATTGAGTTAAAGAAAGGATCTTCATAATTGTTAAAAATAGATTACTGTTTATATGATAAAACGATTATTGTTTTATTTTTTCAAGAATGCAATTTTTCAATTTTGCGCGTGGAAATATCGATTTGATTTTTTTTATTGAGAGGAAATTTTATAAAAGAGTTGAAAGTGAAACGAAACTGATTGTTATAAATTAAAATGTTGTTGATGAAAGCTATAAAATGGTGGGTATTACTTATATGGTTTGGTTTAAAGGGAAAAAAAAAAAACGACAAGTAAAAACAAAAAAGAATCTCCGCGACGGGGAATTGAACCCCGATCTAGCACGCGACAAGCGCCAATTCTAACCATTAAACTAT